>JAUPMG010306274.1:0-10419 GCA_031762675.1 Pachysandra terminalis
TGAATGCTTTTGATGACTTAAGTTCTGTTGGTTGACTTGTGGGTGGATAACCTTGGCATGATGTTATGGTTTATTTTATTTTTATTTATTATAAAAAAAAAGAGAATAAGTGCTTAATTATTTTGAGCTCTTTGCTGAGTAACCGGGCCTTTTGCCTCAATAAGCCATGAGTGCTCGCGTCAAAAGGTGAGGAGTTTGGAATGGTTGATAGTGTTGCTAGTTTAGCTTCATAGCCTTTTTGACTTGAGTAGGTAAACCCGTAGGGGTGTCCCTTACACCTAGTGCCCTTTGAACCATCTGGTTCATGAGTCATTGGTCCAACACTCGATATTTGGGTCAATTAAAAAACTTAAGGGAGCTACACATTGCACAATCCACATATTTAAAGAAAAAAAATATATAATAAGGATTTCAATGAATTTTATGCCTTGGTTGTTTCACCTAATAAGGATTGTATTGAATTTAAGGGTATTGAATCATTTATAATGCAATCACTTTGAAGCCCCATAATTATGTGGTAGTTCACTTTACACCAAAGGCACTTGTGATGTTCCACTATCTAATTATAAGTGGTTAGACTCATTCTTGATTTCTTAAGATTGTGAACTTGGAGTTTGTCTTTTTAAGCTTACCATTGAATGTTAACCTTTGATCTTTGTGATACTTCATTTTCTTTGGATAACCATTGTTTCAAGTAACTTAATGTTTGTGGGTATCATCCTAGTAAACCCTCACGAGACTATATATAGTCCACTAGGGACACCTAGGGGTTTAAAGGCTTGTTGTATATGCTAAATGCAATCGAGAGTGCCAGTGAAAATTGTATAGTTAGAAACTTTTGTTTTGTTTATTGTTTCAATTTTACTAGGGACTAGCGAAAGGTAAGTTGGGGGATGTGATAAATCTTAAATTACTACATATTATACCCTTAATTACATGACTTATCTGGTATTTTCTCATATTAAACTCTTCATTTTACATAGGATTTACAAATTCTCTTTTCATATTGCATTATATTTTAATTGTCTCATTTACACCTAATTTGTTGACGCAGAGACACTTTAGGAAACAAATCCTGGTCAAGAGAAATTAGACCTGGGTCGGATCAGATCAGTCGAATCGGATCAGATGGGTTGGATCAAGTTCAAAAGGAAGAAATAAGAAGAAAATAAGAAAGTCGACCCAGACCCGAACAAGACCAACAGGCTCAGACCCACCAATCAACCCGGTCAGGCCCAATCGGTCTAACTAGTTTTGTCCTTGGCATGTTCTTCCAACGGCATAATTCAAGTTTGGAAAGAAAACCAAAGGGAAGGGATGTTCATGCGTTCTAGCCGGAAACCGAATTGGAAATTGAGAGAGATGAACTGAATTGGAAAGCAAGATGAAAAATGGAAGGAGGTTGGTGCGTCTTTGGCATTAGACTTAGAAGGAGGAAACAAGGAGCAACCTGAATAGCAAGTGGTCGTTATGCGTTTGAAACTAGAACCAAAAATGGAAATTGGAAGTGAAGGTTGTCTGTTCTAGCGTGAGGAACTCTTCAAGCAAAACCAAATCAAAATTGGAAATATTCAAATTGGCATGGAAAGAAGAGGAAAGATCCGAATTAGCAAGAGGAGCAGTGACTATGAATGAAGGCTGGATCGTGCGTCTTGGGCATGAATTGGACGGTGGTGATCGAGTGAAGTTCATGGTTCATGAAGATCTATAAATAGAGGGGGAAACACCAGTTTCCCAATCATCCCTTTCTTCTTCTTAATTTTCTTTAAATTTTTCTGTAATTCCTTCTTCCATGGAAGCTTAATTCTTGCAAAGGCTATGGGTGTTGTTCCCTTGTAATTGGTATGAGTTGATTGTAATTCTTATTGAGTTTTAATAGAAATTGTGTTTGATTGTTCATTTATTATGATTCATTGTGAGGTATGAGTTCTTCCATACTTTTTATGAGTTCAATCATGTTTTTCTCATCATTGAGCGGAATTTCTCATGGTTTCTAATAAGAATCTAGAATTTAATTGAACGGGTTTTTCTAAAAGTTATTCTAGCCATATCGTTAACCAAGGTTATGATGTGTTTCTGAACTATTTTAGTTCAACCGAATCAAGGGTATTCATAGCAACTAAGCATATAATATTTTATCCAAGTTACAGTGAATTTCATACCAGTTCAAGGAGCTACCCCAATGCATGCGCATTCTCACTATTGGATTTAATCCATTTTATTTACTTTTGATCCCTTAATTATTCCTTTTTAATACAAGTAATTTTCCACCCATAAATTTGTTCATTGATCCTTTTTGTTTTGAATTTTGTGCTCTCTGTGGTTCGACCTCGGACTCACCGAGTATTATATTTCTTCGAACTCCTGCACTTGGGAGTGAGCAAGCAATATGTATGTTTATATTACAATCATTCTTGTTAACAAGCATATAACCTATCTCATAATAATAATCATTCTCATTAGAATAATCATAATACTTACATCTCCAATATCATATTTATAAACATGGCAATTTATAACTTTCTAACACACCATCACTACAGAACACAACTATCATATAATCCCAGATCCTCATGATCACAATCATGCTGAAACACAACTCATAAAATAATAACCTCATGATCATAATCATAATACTTACACATGTATCATGCTCCAAATAGTCATGTAGATTAAAACACATTGGAATAGGTCATAGTAAACCAAAACAGAAGCAATCATGTCCATTCATAGTACAAACATACATACACGCTTTTCTAAGCAAAACTAACATCATACTCAATCTCACCAGGCCAAGAATTAGCTACCCACCGAAAATAGGAGTTATTGGGCTTCGATCACAGGGTTCGGTCGACCTTGAATCAGACCAAAAACTTTAGTTCCTAATTTTCGATTCCTTCTCAAATTCGAGTGCTGGTCCAGGGATTTTGTACGCTTTTTGTGATTTTTGGTCGATCCTACGATCTACCCTGGGTCCAACCAAAGTTCGTGCTAACCCAGAAAAATCCCCAACATTCATTTAAATTCATACCAATCATGTTCCAACATAAAAATACAATTTACACATCTAAAAATCACAGTTTTCATAACAAACTCATCCTTTCTAACATTCTATACATCAAATACATCTATAAGCATTAAATCACACAATAGATCATCATATCATCATTGGATCATGTTATAGGAATACAAATCAATCCATGTACATTTCATACAAAGAAATCAAAGATTCTACATTAACTCTCTAATTTCCATGCATCACCATCCTAGATCATTATATCTATCATACTCGTTATCATATTTCCATGAAAATGACTAGAATAATAACCAACGAAATACCTACCTCTCTCTTCCCAAGCTTTTTCTACAACTTTAGGAAATTGAAGATCATCACAGTTCTTTCCTAGCCTTCTTTTCCCTTTGCTCTTCTTCCTTCTTCTCTTTCTTCTCTTTTCTTCTTCTCCTCTTTTCTCTTTTCTCTTTTCTCTCTATGGCCGAAACCTCTTAGATATGGCTTTTCTCTCCTATTTTCCTCCTTTGGTCGTGTGATTCAATCCAACGAACTTCCCTTCTACGCACGTTCCTAATTGGAAGGAGTTGTGGAGGTTAAAGGAACTTTCCCTCTATCTCTTTAGCTACATTATTTGAATTTAACTAAAAATACTATCTTACCCTTACCTCATCCCATGAACCATACGACTAGTCCATGTCTACTCTAGTTTACACATTGGGCCCAAGGCCCACTTTTCCGAAAATTTACAAAACAAAATTACATAAGCTTCCCGATATTTTTACTAAATTACAAATAAGTCTTATTCTTCAAATCTAGCCCTATGGTTCATTGTAGATCCCTCTTCAAGATTAATATTATTTAAATCATAATTAAATCATCTTAATTATAGTTTAGGGTCTGGGTCACTACAATCTACCTCCCTTAAAAGAAATTTCATCCCGAATTTGTACATACCCCGATTTAGGAATAATGATGGATACTGCTTCTGGATTCCAGACTCAAGCCCCCAAGAATCTTCGATTTCAGTATAGTGATTCCATTGCACCTTGCGGAATAGTCTTTGTCCTCAATATATGGTCCTTTCAATCCATAATTCTCACGAGAGACTCTTTATAGGATACATTCTCCTTAAGTGGTAATTCCTTCCATTCTATTAGGTGTGATGGGTCCGGTTTATACTTCCTCAACATCGATACGTGGAAAACATTATGAACTGCCCCTGACTGAAGTGTTAATGTGAGACGGTAGGAAACACTACCCAGTCGTTCTAATATCTCAAATCGCACGATAAAGCGAGGTGTAAGTTTCCATTTCATGCCAAACCTCATGACACCTTTCATGGGTGAAACCTTAAAAAACACATGATTACCAACTTCAAATTCTAGCTCTCGTCTACTACTGTCTTCGTAGCTTTTCTAATGACTCTAAGTTCCTATTAATCTTTCTTTAATGATTTTCACCTTTTCTGTAATTTCTTGGATGACTTCCGGTCCAAGTACACTACTCTCCCCCACGTTTGTCCAACATACAGGTGATCTACATGGCCTCTCATAAAGTCCCTCAAATGGAACCATGCCGATGCTTGATTTATAACTATTATTATACGAAAATTCAGCAAAAGGTAGTTGATCACTCAAACTTCCCTTTAAATCTAGCACACAGGCTCTAAGCATGTCCTCCAGTATTTGATTCACCCTTTCCGTTTGTCCATCCGTCTGTGGGTGGAAGGCTGTACTGAAATCTAGCTGTGTGCCCAAAGTCTTCTGTAAGCTCGCCAAAAATTCAGATATAAATCTAGCGTCCCGATCATAAACAATGCTTGCTGGTACCCCGTGATATCTCACTATCTCCTTAATGTACAATCGTGCTAATTCATCTCTAGATGCTGACCAGTAAAAAGTGAGCCAACTTGGTCAATCTATCCACAATCACCCTGATAGAAGCATTTATAGTCTTGGATTTAGGAAATCCTACGATGAAGGTCATGGTTACGTGCTCCCACTTCCATTCTGAGACAGCTAATGGATGAAGCAACCCAACCGTCCTCAAATGCTCTGCCTTGACTTGCTGACAAGTAAGGCACTGTGTTACAAACTGAGCAATAACACTTTTCATACCAGACCACCAGTATCCTTTCCTTATATCACGGTACATCTTAGTACATCCTAGATGAATAGAATATCTAGACTTGTGTGCCTCTTCTAACATTTTATTCTTTATCGACTCATCACTGGGAAAACAAAGTCTGTCCCGAAATCTGATAACCCCATCAGTCTGTACTAATCAGTCAGGCTTTTTCTCATCTCTTGCCAATAACTGTAAATTTTCATCTGATTTTTGCTCTTCTGAAATTTTGTCCAACAAGGATGGCCCTGCCACTAACTGAATAATATTCCATCACCTTTCTTCCCATTGGATCTGATGTTCAAGGCACTAAAAGCATCCACAAAGCTATGTTCTTGCCTCATTAAAAGGTCAATGTATTCTGATGCTTTTTGCTCAAAGCATCTGCGACGACGTTTGCTTTCCCCATATGAGACTGAAGTGTAATCACATAATCGTGCACTAACTACATTGTCACATCCCAAATCTGGGAATATCGATTGAGTCCCCAAATTTAAGATATAACTCTCACTCAAATCCCTATAGGAGTGGAGAGTAATTCATTACCAAATCGTTGAAATAATTAAGAAGTTTATAAAATAATAATCTAGAAAATAGTATCATTATTAAATAATATCCATCCAAAACAATCATAACAGTGAAAATAAAATATAATCTAAGTTTCTTTCTTCAAATCAAATCCTTATTAACTAACCTATCTAATAATAAAATACATAAGTTTTATTAAATAACCCTATTACATAAAACAATAATCTAATAAAACCTAAAGTCTTCATCATCTTTTTGTCCTCCCTCTTGATCATCATGGTCTTGCTGCTCATTAACTAAAGATCCTGAAATTGTTATGCTCGAAAGCATCAGCTACACTTGGCTCAGTAAATAAATCAAGTAAACTGTAGTTTCCATTGGAATAGGGTCAAAGCCACTCTCTAATGATAATCCATAGACTAAACAACAATTATTTGCAATAACATGATAAATATGCAATGTGATGTTAAGTGAATGCAATGTGATGCAAGTCGAGATTATTAATGAATGCAATGCATGCTCATGCAATAATGAATGGACAATCACCAAGTGTGATTCGTGCAAAAACATATGTTGTGCGAATCATGTATGCTGTTTAGAATTCGAGCAATGTATGTTCCATACTAGACCAATCAATTACTGAGCAAGATGTCATATTGAACCATCCCCCCCATACAAGGACACTCTTAGTAAGATATTCCATGTGTACATCATAGTTGTAAGGGGCTTCGACCTAGATGGCACAATTCTCCCACTTATTTTTGGTCACGGGTATATAACCAAGGCGTCAAAAATATGAACAAAACCTCAGTGAGCCATACACTAACCGAATTCCAACAGAATTTCACTCGACATCCGTTACATATAATACGCTATCGAGAACAGAATTTCACTCAGCATTCATTACGTATAATATGCTATCGAGATGAAAATAATGTGGTATATTGGGGTTGCAAATCCCTCAACCTATGTAAATCAGTCCATCCAGGACTTCCTCACTATATCATGATGTTCAAATCACAATTACTCTCAGTTAAATCATAATCTTCAACTGATGTGAAGATACGATGGCATAATCAAGCATATGACCAACAATATGGTCAATAATGCAATCAGGCTTATGCTGTACACGTGTAGTGTTTATACACACTAACTAAGCATACAATATGTGTACAATGGTGTAATAATTTCTAAATAATTAATATAAGTGTATAAATCATGGTATATGCTTCATGGTATTCAAATCAAAATCAATTCATGAGTAATTATGATAAAACATGTAAAATCATCAATCAATCAAATCGGTCATCCAATCATGGCATAAAATCATCATAAACATCATAAAATTAATTAAGATTAATTAGGAATTAAATCCAATGCATAAAATCTAACAAACAAATCTAAATTAGTTGCCAGGACAGTTCCGGTAGGCTAACCAGCTCACTGGTTCTGTCCGGCTAACTAGACAGGGCCATAACTGACCGGTAGGCTAACCGGCACACCGGTTGCCAACTGGCAACCTAAACAGGGGCTTACTTTCAAACACATAGGGTCACATAGGAAATCGGTAGGCTAACCGGTACACCAGTTGCCATCGACAGACTAAACAGGGGCTCACTCTTTCAAGTGAGTGTTTTGGCATGCTAAACAAGGGCTTACTCTTTCGAGTGGGTGGTTCGATAGGCTAAACAGAGGCTTACTCTATCGAGTGGGTGATTCAACAAACTAAACAGAGGCTTACTCTTTTGAGTGGGTGATTCGACAAACTAAACAGGGGCTCACTCTTTCAAGTAAGTGTTTTGGCAGACTAACCGGTACACTGGTAGGCTGTCAAAATCCCCTCTGGGTGAACTGGTAGACTAACCGGCACACCAATAGTTTGCCGGTTTGCCCAGAAACTTGCAAACTCTATGATTTTCATATTTTAAGTCCTTTTCAACACAAACTTTCTTCTAACATTCATATTAAAATCAAATTCCGATTAAAACCGAATCAAAATATCAATCAAATAATTAACTTACCTTTGCTAGGATGATGATGCTAAACAAGTTTAAGTTTAAGTTAAATTATCATGTTCTTCAATTTGAAATAATGTGCTATGTCATATTCAATGAATATGGCATCTCACCTAGATTCAAATAAAAAATAAAGCACAATTGAATTACTTACCTTTGCTGCTCGTTGGATCTTCTTCTTCTTCTTCACCTTAGTCAAGTTCTGAACTTGTCCTTCCTTAGCTCTGGCTCCAGCAATTCAACTTCTTTCTTTAGATTATGTTATGAATGACCAAAGTAGTGTTTTATAGTTTTTAATAAGTGTCCTACTTAGTCTAGAAGTCTTCTTAGTTTAGGAATTTGTCTCTACTCCCAACCCTTAGATTTTAGTTGGTTTAATCCTCACCTTAGGTTGGAGATTCCTAGTTCTAGTGAAACTCAATCATTGTCTTATGCACTTCTCCTAATTAGACTAGAATCCTTGTCTTTTAATCCTAGCCTTCAATTTAATTCACTTGTTCCTACGAAATCCCAGTTGTTGATTAACTTATGCGATTATGATTGTGTGTGATGTACTCTAGATTATCTATTGTACATCCACCAATCACAATGATTCAAAGTCAACCAAATAGCTATTACTAAAATTTTAAATTAGCCCCTATTTTCTAGCTAATTACACTTTAATCCCTATAACGAATTGGGTTATTACATACATCCACCTCCGTTACCTCATGTTTAGCTCCTTCTAAGTGAACAAGTACTTCAACCTCTTATGATCGGTGAAGAGTTTGAAATCTTCTCCATATAGGTAGTGTTTCCATAATTTCAATGCAAATACTACTGCGCGCGGCTAACTCTAAGTCATGAGTAGGGTAGTTGAGCTCATAAACCTTGAGTTGCCTAGATGCATAGGCTACCACTTGTCCCTCTTGCCTCAACACGCCCCCATGCCCCTTAATGAGGCGTCTGTATAAACTGATAACTTCTTTTCGCTGACCGGAATCACTAGCACAGGGGTTGAAATTAACTTCTTCTCGAGTTCCTCGAAGTAGCCTTAAATTTGTCGTCTGAAGCATACTTGACGTTATTCATCAAATTTGTCAATAGTGCCGAAATCTTAGAGAAGCCTTTTATGAATCTTCGGTGATATCCTGCTAGCCCAAAGAAACTTCGAATTTCAGCCGCATTCTTAGGTCTCTCCCAACTTAATACTACATCCACCTCTGAAGGATTTACTGAAATTCCGGACATGGACACGACATGTCCCAAAAATTTAAGTTCGTCCTTCTAGAAGTCACACTTACTGAATTTGGCATACAGCTTATGCTCCAAAAGTGTCTTCCGTGCTATGCCCGATGTTCTTTATGTTCCTCCTTTGACTTAGAATAAATCAGAATGTGGTCGACAAAGATCACCACAAAATGATCCAAATGAGGCCTAAATACTCGGTGCATCATGTCCATGAATGCCGTAGGACCATTAGCCAACCCGAAAGGCATCACTACGAACTCATAGTGTCCGTATCTAGTCCTGAATGCTGTCTTCTGAATTCCTTCCAATCGTTTACTTCTCCTTGGGCTCTTTCGACCATTTCCCACCAATGACAGGCTGCTCCTTTTAGCATGAACACTGTCAGCCGCACCTTCTGATCAACTGAACACCCCATAGTCCAAAATATTTTCTCAATTTCCTGTATCCAGTCTTGAACCCACATTGGTTCCCCTGTTCCATCAAATAATGGTGGTGACAACTTCTTGATCCTCCATTTCTTTGAGTTAGTTGGGTCTGTATCATATCCTGCTCCCTCTAGAGTGAGGTAGCCATATCTCTCAGTTCTTGATAGATCCCAGTCAGCTGAGGATCAACATCCTCCCAGATGAACCCTCACCCACAGCCTAATTTCTTCTACCTCCAGTTATCTACAGACGCGTAACATGTCTCTAAGTATAACGCTTAGTAGTTCTATATAGATATATACACACGTCACATATAAGCATATAAGGCACATCACAAAGTATTTACACAATATCAAACAATTCCAAGAAGCACTCAACATACATTTCACGTATGTGATTCCTAGGTTAATATGTTTCTATGTTCTTCACCTAGGATTTCACTAGACTGTTGAATCTCAAGGTTCATGATTTAAGCCTAAAGCTCTGATACCAATTTGTCACGCCCCGAATCCGAGTTACGGAATCTTAAGGATTACTAAGGGAATGATCTTCAAATCCAAACATTGGATGCGGCCAAACCATCTAAACCATACATCATGGTCCGCCAAAGCATAACTAAATACAACAGAAGTCTCATAAAATTTAAACCTTAAACTCCTTGAGTATAAACTCAAACAATTCTCCATACCAACAGAAATTAATTACAACCAATACCCCAACGAGTCCATATTCCAAACTAATTAAAACCATTGTTGATAAACTATAGCAGGAGCCATCACGACTATTAAGCACTCTCTCTCCAGGTCCAGCCATCATTCTTGTGGATAACCCCGTTTCAAATAGAGTTGAGCTTTGGAGGCTCAATAGGTAAATCAAAGGAAACTACTCTAACCACTTTCACAGTCATATAATAACATTCATATTCATGCAAATTCACACAATACATATATATTACAATCATTCTGGTTAACAAGCATATAACCAATCTCAAAATAATAACCATTCTCATAATAATAATAATAATAATAATAATCATAGTACTCACATACTTCAATATCATATTTATAAACAGGGCAATTCATAA
>JAUPMG010306281.1:0-16512 GCA_031762675.1 Pachysandra terminalis
TGCATAACTGCACATAGCATCTTTCATGCTCCATACAATATAAGATCAAGGAAATGAAAGCGATTCCTGTTCTATCAATTGGAGAAAGAAAAGTGACCTAATTAGTAGTAACGTGAATCACTCGTCAAAAATAGAAATCTCTCTCAAGTATGAATACAATTTTGTTTTTGCTACGAAGACGACTGAATCACGTAAAAAAATAGAAAATATGTGTGAATCGGACATGTATCGCTATCTTTAATTAGTAAACCTTGTTGTTGGTGGTGTTATTATAGGCTATGGTTACAGAATTTCTTGTTGGGTCGGCGATTGTCCTCGCTTCCTAGTGACGCATCTATATATATTATATCTGCAGATAATAATATATCACTTCCACCATAACGGAAAAACCAAGAAAGCTGCCTCATCTCCTTCATGGAAACCACGTCATGTCTGAATCACTGATCGTCATCCTCTTGTCGTTCTAAATAAGGCTATTTATACGATTATATTTATAAAAAATTAACTCATAAATTAATTTAGGTAAATTGTACTTTCCCTCATGAGGTTTGTCCGTACTTAGAGCTCCCGAGGTTTTTGAAACTACAATAACCCTCTTTAGATCAATTCTCAAGGGAGTTATGGATCGATTTATCTCTAATAAAATATAAAATTATTTCTTATCTCCTGTCGAAGAAAGCATTGTCGACGGATTGGACGGCCGTTCATATTGCCTGCTGTCAATGGAGGTCACTATTATCGGCAGTGACGGTCCGCCGTTATATATATCGTTAGCGGCGGGTATGATTTAAATGGACGACGGTCTATCAAACCGCTGTTAATAACAGAATCTTTGCCCGCAGGAGAAAATTGTTGTCCAAAACCTATGTTATTGCCTTTAAACGATTGTTTCAGACCGCCTTTAATAAGTATCTAATACTCGGCAGTCATCAATCACTTTTACACGCTGTTAAATGAGGGATTCAGTTATTTATATTGGCCTTTGGACGGTAGATATTTTAAGCCTGCTGTTAAATACCGTCGCTAATTTCATCTTATTTTATAGTCATCCCATCACCATCACAACCACCACCACCCCCACCCCATTGGCGGTGGGGTGATAATGGTGGGGGTGGTGAATTTGAGAGGAGTAATTTATATTTTATTAAGGTAAATCAGTCCATTGTTTCTTTGAAGTTTCATATAAAGGGGTTAATGTAATTTCAAAAACATTAAGGAGAGTACAAGTGTATCTGGTACAAATCTCAGGGGTGAAGTATATTCATCCATTAATTTAAATTAATGATATAAAGGAAAATTACATTCACGCCCCTTTGATTTGACATAAATTACCTTGGTCATCATAAACATATCCTTATAGATTGAAAGTATGTCACAATAAGTCCCTTCCGGTAGAAACGTAACATAATATTTACTTTTTCCTTATAATAACATACTTTAAGGACAAAAATATCTTTACATGGACATCTTACTTAACAAAATAGATGCTTTTAGAAGAGAAAGAAGCTTTGAAACATTGAGAATTGTGGAAACCGCAATTCTCTCTTATAATTATGGGATAAATAGAGTCATTTGATTTTCACAAATCTTACGACATGTTTGGCTTTGCTTCTTTGGACTCTAGAAGTGATTTTTAAGCTTAGAAGCGTTTTAACTATGCATATTAGAGTTTGGTAAAACGCATCTAAGAATCAATTTCAAATACATCAATTTTTTAAAATGTTGATTCCATTGAAACAGTCGACTCTCAGCATCTCCAAATTATCGTTGCGAAATATCAGTTTGGTCGCTTAAGTGATATTTTCATTAAGACTATTTTATCAATACTCAGTTTATCCCTTTTTACCTTTCAAATCTAAAAGCACTTTTTTAAATAGGTATTATCGAACACTATCTTTTTATCTGAATCAAATTTTATAAAGTGCTTCCTAAAAATCAATTTTGAAGGAATCGCTTATCTGTTTAAGGTAACAATACCAAACATATGTAACTTTAATATGCTTTTGGCATTGCTTAAATATAATTAAGTGCATATTACTGCTTATGAAGTGATGAGAAGCAATACTTTAAAAAGGCTTTACTTTATGTAAGCCACGCCACCGCAGCTACCCTTTAAATCAAAAGAGGCATTGCTTAACTGTCTTAGAACATATGATTGAGATGGATTCACACGCGAGCACGTACACGACACTTAACGTGGGCCCCACCACCACAGGCATATATCACACTCGCAAACAAAAGACCTCTCTTACGTACCCACTAATCACGTTACTTCTTTACAGACTTCTGGTTTCATACATGGCGTGCATTGAGCCATACAAGTCTGGGCCCCACTTAAGTATCAGACGTCACACGTGGAGACGCTAAGAGGTGTGTGATTGGTCATGATGTGATTATCCCGGCCGACCTGGTTGGTACTTGGTAGATGTCTCGTAGAACTCTACATGGAATCACGGTGCATGGGTCCCCGCTCTCGATCATGTACACCGCAGAATGGAAGAAAACTATTTTAAAATGGATAAATTACGCTTTGACCTTTCGAGGTTTTTGACAATTACAGAAGAAACCCTTAAATTTTTTGAAATTACAATAATACCCTTTTCTTTGAAATCTCAATGCGTTTAATATTATATTATTTATTAATATTAAACGCACATATTAAATATTATATTACATATAATAATTATCAACAATAATGCTTTTGTACTAATCTAAGCTTTTTTTTAGGAGGTGAGCTCTTTAACATGTTGAGCTTTTTATGAGCCGAGCTTCTCCGAGCCTGAGTCAAGTTGGGCAAAGCTCGTCTTGACTTGTTTATAGCCTTTTGTCGACATATGGTTCAGCTCAGTGGGATTCCCTGTGAGCCAACTCGCAGCATATCTTCACTCTTATTGACCAACCCTATAGAAGATTTCGAGGTGTTATTGTAGTTTCAAGAATTTCAGAAAGTCTGGTTATAATTATCAAAAACCTTAAGGGGCAAAGTATAATTTTCCCTTTTAGAATTGTTTGTATAGTCATTTCGGTCCCACCACGTCATGGATTCTCCAATTGGTTGGACTCGCAATCCACGTGGCGACCGACTTCTGAAAGATATTTCACCGTGAAGAGACTCGTTTCTACTGACTTCCTACGGTACATGACACGAAGCAAGGGAAATAAATGACTTGTCTTATGTTCCTTGTGCCACGTTTACACGAGCGAGTGGACAGTCCCATGTTTTGTCGTGACTCGTGTACTGTTTTTCTGGATAGCAATGCTGATGTGGGCCCCGCTTGTCGATTTCGTCGAGGACTTTCATATCACATGTACATGTTACAACGTAACTGCCACTGTGAACAGATGTACACGTGGCTAATTAACTTTTTACTTTAGTAAGAGAAAAAATACAAGAGAACACGTGGCTAAAAGTCGAACCCCTTTGTAACGTAGATTCACAGCTTTTTTTTTTTTTTTTTTTATCTCTTTCCAGACCAGAACGAATCAACCCACGCTTTTCTTGTTTTATCCTTCATATACAATTATTCCTATTAGCGTGATTATTGTGTGTTTACGGTACTATTGTAATTGATGTGTGAAAGCTCTTAAATCCGTCAGATATGACGACTTCTCCTGACCCCAAAGTCTTGAAGTGTCTTTTTTCCTTTCCCACCAACCGCCGCATCTGCCGATTACTTCGCTTCGACGGGACAAAACAATTACACTAAAAGTCTAAACTACCCTTTTACTTAGACCTTAATTAATCCGCTTTCATTACATAATCTTGATCTGATGATCATAGCCATCTATTGATGCTAACGCGGGACCCACTTTTTTGCTTTGAACCCTTTTCTAACTAGCAGCGTAAAATAAGGGGGGTGACGTTACGTGCTTGCATGACACTCGGCTTCGCGGGCCATGCATGCTTACTGTATTTCTTAAAATAATAAAAATTTATTTCTACAAATTGTTACAGATTTGTTTTTTAAAAAGGCCAAAAAAGTAAAAAAAGGAAGATATCGTTGAAAATGGGATTTCATGCATTTAATGACAATGACGACGACGAGGACGACGTCGACGTGAGATAGAGCGAGAGAAATCAGAAAGAGAAAACCAGAGCAAGAGAGGAGAGAGGAGAGAGGAGAGAGAGAGCAACGACGACGACGCCAGAAATAAGGCACAAGCCTCGTCGTGTTTTAAAAGGCTTGTTTCTTTATTTATTTATTCATTACTCTTTTTTTGTTGGTTGGTTTATTCTCTCATTCTCTTCGAAACGGCAAAAACTCTCTCTCTCTTCAACCCTATTCACGAGCATGATTACAGATCACGGCACGACCGTCCTCTTCTTCAATATTACTTTTCGAGTACGTTTATAGGGTTTGTGTTCTTCGTTTTCTTGTTCTTGTTCAGTGATTCGATGTCGTCTTCTTCGACGAAGATCTGTTTCAATCCGGACTGTAAAGCTGCGAAATCGGAGCGGCCGAGGAAAGGATGGCGGCTTCGTACTGGAGAGTTCGCGGAGCTTTGTGAACGGTGTGGGTGAGTGATTACTTGCTCTTATTGTATCTTGTTGAATGCTTCACTTGATGTTGTGTTTGAGTTTGAGTCTTTATTGTTATTAGTTCTAATTGTTAGTGTTTGGATTTTGGTGGATCGGTTCAGTGGAGTTATTGTTCGTGATTTCTAGTTTTCAAGGTGTTATTTTCGTTGATTTGATAGGTTTTTGTTGTTATTTTAGGCTTTGGTTTGGCTAATTAGGTGTTTTTTTTTTTCTTTTTTCTTTCTTTGATTGGATTTGATTTTGTATGAAAGGTTTTGAGCTTAGTTCTTTATAGGCGCTGTTTAGTTTTTTCTTTTCTTTGTTGTTTCGTGAGGTTTGTTTTGATTTAAGTTGAAAAGTTGAGTTCAATTAATTTGATGCATGAAAGCGCCATTTCTCCATTTGAATGTGTTCTTTGAGTGAGTAAGATTGACATAGGTGGATTCAGTTCATCAATTAAAGCTGTATTTTTCGGCGAAATTGAATCTTGGTTACTTAATCCTTCTCTGTATTTGTTTTACGCACAGAATGAGCTCATCGAAGATTTATGTTTGAACTTCTGGATTTGTTTGAAATTATTGTTGTTGCTATTCTCATGTATTTCATCAGTTTGTACTTCAAAATAATGGAGGGTCTAGCTTTTCCTACTGAGAACAGAGTTTCCTTGGGTTTTAGTCTTTATTGCGCTTATTTTGTTTGTATTTTTGTTAAACTGAAACTTCTAAGGAATATATGAGTCCACTTGGGTATAGTGCGAGTCAATTCCAGAAGTGTCATACTGTTTCATCTCTTTATTTGCTTAAAAAACTTCTGTATTTCAATTTAAATGCAATGCAACATTATCTATATAAGTTGAGAAATTTAGGTGAGAAATCGCATATGATGCATTTAAAAACACTCTGTTTCTGCTATATTTAGTGAAGGGACTTGATTTTGTAACTCTTATCTTCATTACATTCTGAGTTGGTTTCTGATTAGGAACTATTATTTTTTTCTCCTTTTTCTCTTTTTGGTTATTTGGCTACCAATTAATTTGTTTATTATTGTTGTAGTCTTTTCTCCATGGAGTGTAGTTTTTACATAAATTTGGAACATGTTAGCTAGGGAACTTTTTTTTTTTTTTTCAGTAGGGCTACTCTGCAGTAAAGTTTTAATCTACCCTAGACTAGATTTGCCTCCATTACCAAACCCCCCCCCCCCCTGTTTGATATTGTGTTTGACTTGTGCTGCTGCTTATTCAGAATAATATCATGATAAACATCGTGTGTTTTATGATTTTTGTTTTTAGCTTCCTAAAATGTGACTGATCCTATGTGGCTCTAGTTTGGTTTACGAGGAAGGACAATTCTGTGAAACTTTTCACTCAGGAGCTGCCGGTTGGAGGAGTTGTGAGTCTTGTGGAAAGGTGAGCTAAAACTTATACATTTGTTCTATCCGGCGGTGTCCCTGAGATGCATAAGTTTTATGTTGAAGATTACACACTAGATAGATTGCCTTCATCATCCAAATTGTATGTTTGGATATGGCAATGATTTATATTCTGTCTCTTCTAATGAATGTCTAATCTCTCCTTGCAGCGGATCCATTGTGGATGTATTGTTTCAGTCCATGCATCTGTGCTCTTGGATGAAGGAGGATTGGAGTGCATGGCATGTGCTAGGGAAAATGTCATTATGGTAAGAATGGATAATGTTATTGCGTATCATATCTCCTCATTATTATGTTCCTGATGGGAATCTAATTTTGATCCAACATAACTATCTGGGTATTTTTCGTTATCACCAATGTGGTCCTTGACTCATTATTTTACCTGTTTTTTGCTACCTGATTTCATTCATTTTTACCCATTTTCAAATTCATGTAAAAGTGATCATATTACATGCCAAGCAACTTCATAGGCTGATTGGGCAGTGTGGTGATGCTTCTTGAACTTTGTGGCATTAGTGTCTGGTATGATAAAACATATCAAACAGAAGTTTCTATGAGACTACAACTGTCTTATAGTCTATATTTAGTTCACTTTTGTCAAGAGCTGTCATTGAAATGCTTGGCTGCAACATGGTAACGTTTTGGTTCATTTTTCTTCTTATATTGCTATCAGTTTGATGTATTTTTTCCTAAAATATACTGCTAGCTTACCAACGGTTATTGCCAAATGGCCTGAGTGAATGTCCAACCTGGATTTTCCAAATTCCCACTTTACAATCACCAGTGAGCCATACCTGAGGAGTGGGCCCACTGAACTTAGAAAACTTGTCAAGCTCCTAACTTGATGACGTAGGATGGGTCAAGCACGTCTTTCACTTTCAGGTCCCACTTAGAATTAGAGTTTCATTATTGGGTACCTTATAATTTAGCCGTTTCATTAGATTAGGCTAATTGTTAATTCTTATTTTACTTGAGTTGTTATTAGTAGATTATGGTTTTGTTTGTTTACTTCTTGCTAGACTTTAAGAGAAAGAAAGTTGTTTTCCTCCCTGTATAAATTCTTGTCGTTCTTTTTTTTTTCTTTCAGAATTAACTAGTTAATGAAGAAGTAGGAACTGTTCTCCATTGAGAATTGCATGGTGGTGTTTTCCACTCATCAAGCAGTCATCTACTATTTTTTTCACATTTTCGGCTTCCCCATATTATCCCTTTTTTCTATTTCTCGTACTCCGTCATGCCAAACTGATCTAGACTCTTTTTTTGGAGCTGTCTCGCATAAAAAAAATTGTCAACATTATTTCGGATCTGACCTGCATACTTGAGATTGAGAAGAATTAGGTTGTTGTAGAGTTTCCCCAATTGATGCAATGAGCAGTGTTATATGCCAATATAGTCATTGTTTGAATATGTATTGCTGTATCCAATCAGACCAAATGTCATTTGGTAGTTTCAGTTTGTTAAACTGCCATTTGGTCCTCATTTTTAGGTTTTAGCATTTACGTTCTTAATAAGCTTTTAGGTTTTGGAGACGTGCATGTTGTATTCTTTTGTCATGTTGGTTCAGCTGAAGTACATATCTTCAAGCAACTCTTGTCGGAAAGTTCAACATGGTCAAAAATTTTTTACTGCATCCTTCAAATCAAAAGTCGGTGGGTGATTTTAACATTTGGTTGAATGCTTGTGAGCTTGAAAATTTGCACATTGCAACAATTAACTGGAAATGGTACAATTTGAAACATGTTCTATATATTTCATTGGTATCCTTTTTTTGAGAATATTTGGGATAAGTTTCAATTGATGTCAAGATGCTACAATGGAAATCTATCCTCTGTCATCACATGAGTACAGTGAACACGTTTTGATCAAGTTATCAGTCATACCATTAGCAAATCTTTAGAAGTAGTGAGAACACTCTACACACACACACACACACACACACACACACACACACACACACTGGTATCCAGTCAGCTCATGCGATCACTGTTCATGAATCACCTTTTACTACCGTCACTTCATACTGGTCAAGGGTGTTTGCTTGATTCAATCTAGAAAATGAAGCAATTGTTCCACCACTGTATGGAAAAGCCACTCTTATGCTTGATGGACCTGACTGTTCTAGTCAGCATCCATCAAAGTTAGGAGGAAGGTTGAATAAAGATGTTTGCTGACATTCTGTGATGGAGAAGAGATAGCTGCCTCTTGCCATCATCACAAAACTTGGAGCAAGATCTCAATGAGCTACTTCTCATGAGAAATTTCATAGCTGATAACTGATTCCTTTGCGGCTTCAACTATATTTTGGAATTTAAGTTTCTTCTTTTGGGTGTATGACAGAGTGATTTACATTTACATATTCAATTTCTTTATCTCAGGCACCGAACCCGACATGGTCATCTTCTTTCCTTCTGCCTGTGCCTTTAGCTGAGCGATTTAAAAACCATTCTGTTAAAAGCTGGAACCAGATTGCAGGTCCAGATTTAGTTGCTGGTCCATGGCGGCAAGCACCTAATTTGTGGAATACTACAGGTGTTCAGTCTGAATTGCATCCAAGGATGCCTTGCGAAGTTGACAGACGGAATGGAATTGACAAAATCATTTCTGTTGAGCATCCTGCCTCTGCTCTGGAAAAGAATAATAATGAAGACCCATCTGAAAGGGTGATGTCTGTAAGCCTGAAGCTTGCTGCATCGGATTCACTTCGAAATGGGGATGCCAGTATTGACAGGTTGCCCACTCCAAGTACGTGTGAAGAAGGAAATGTTGATGGCTTGCGTCGTTCCTGCCTCCTTACGGGAGAAAATGATCGAATGGATACTAGGAAAGGAGTTCCTACTGAATCTGGCATGAACACTAAAGTTGCAGGAATCAAGCATGAGACTCATCCAAGTTTATGTCTGAATGTTTCACTGCAGCCAGCTACTTCAAAAGATGATCCATCAACTCCACATTTTGGTTTATCTGTACCTGGATTATCTCACCAGACAGATGGTCAAACCAGGGTTTCAGGAACTCACTCTCAACGACTAACTCTTCCATCTCCTATGACAAAACAATTCCATGCTAATCCACACAATGGGGTGGACTCATCTGGGGATACTCAAACACGCAATGGAAGATCTCGAGGAGATGCCAGAGGACGAAATCATGTACTGTCACGATATCGGCCAAGGATAACTAATCAAGAGTTACAAGAAATCTCTGGAGAGTATCCTTTCTTTTCATTTGTTTCTTTGATAGCTTGGACATACAGTTGAAGAAACTGGGTAGATATATTAGTAATCATAATCACATAAGCAGTCTTCCACTACATTTTTTGATGTTTATTCTATTTTGATTTTTTGTAAGATCAGCTAGGCATTTCATTATGGTGCTTTGATGTCGATCTGTACTTTCTTTCAATCTCCGCTTGAGCTCCATATACGCCTTGACCAGAGTGAAGCTCGAATTCTGTCATCACGCCTTTGTTTGAGAAGATGTTAAGCGCAAGTGATGCTGGACGGATAGGGCGTTTAGTGCTGCCTAAAAAATGTGCAGAGGTAAGAATCATATTTACCTTTCTAGTTTCATGTTGGGATCAGTGTTTTAAAATGCTGAGGTGTAAGATTAGGTGCTTCACTTGCCCAAAGTGCAAGATGTATGCCTCACCAGCAAACCTTTTATAACAGAATAAAATAGAAGACATTGTATAAAATATAAAATAAATTAAAATAATAACGGATATTCACGTCATGAAAATGGACAAATTAACAAACTATAAAAAAAAAAGCCCAATTCACCTGGGGGAAGGTAATTTCTTTCTTCAAGTCTTATGCTTCAAACACTTTCAAAAACACTGATTGGGTACTCGGTAAATTTGTTTCGAGGTAGGTGTTGTGACCAATTTGAAGGTTTTATCTTGTATAAGTCTTAAGTTACGAGCTTCTGAAACTCAAAAGATCACTTGATGCATTAACCATGTTTTTATGCTTTTCCTATCTCGTTAGTTTCACACTCCTTCAGCTTTGCTTAAAAGCTCATACATGTTCATGCTTATGTTAGTGCTGACATTAGTTACCAGATTCATTCATGTACTGTTGTGCTCTTGAGCTAAAGCGTGTGTTGACATTTTGAGACAGAATTCGCTCGGAGAACACTCTTTTCTCCTTTTGAAGTTCGCGGCCTAACAATAACGTAGGATACAAAGGTTTGAACCATGTTCTGTAAGCATTTATGAGTTAGAACACCATTTGTCCTTGACACACTAGTAAAAAGCATTCTCTTAGCATAGAGAGAAAGATATAGACAATTTGAACAGCATTAAATGCTAAGTGCAAGCAGTAACGATAAAGAGTAGTTGAAAAAAAATGTGATAGACATAATGTGTGTGTATATGACATTTTATGTATAATAATTTATTTCACATAAACTCTGTAGGGGGAACGTGGTTTTGAACCTTAAAAAAAAATGATCCTTGTTTAATTGCATAAATATGCCATACACTTGTTTAGACTCCAGATAGAATGACTGTTGTATTAATATGCTCTCACTGTGAAACAGGCTTACTTCCCCACAATTTCTCAGCCGGAGGGATTACCTCTAAAAGTCCAGGATGCAAAAGGCAAGGAGTGGGTGTTTCAGTTCCGCTTCTGGCCCAATAATAACAGCAGGATGTATGTTTTAGAGGGGGTAACACCTTGCATACAATCAATGCAATTACAAGCAGGTGACACGGGTAATTTCCCAACTTCATCGGAGAACGATGCCTAGGAACTTATTTTACTTCCTAATTTTGCTTGCTTGTTGAGTTTTACTTTGATCTATTTCCTTCAGTGGCATTCATTTCATGGGTAATGCATACACCATTATCATGGGAAGTAGCAGTGACTTTGTTCTCATTTTCTAACCTGTTCAGGCATCTTGACTTTTTCTGTTGTTTCTATCCCCATTACACCAAAAACTTCCCTGTAAAAGTCCATAACATGACTTTCTGACCATCTTTTTTCTTTTGAAACATGAAAGATAACTTGTGAATATTTTGTATCCCATTCACACCTCTTTCAAGATTTATTTATTTATTTTTTTCGTTTTTGAAAATCTTCCTTTGTATAAATTGAGTTTCCCTAATCTGGAACTGAATCGTATGTGCTTTTCAGTAACTTTCAGTCGTAGAGATCCAGAAGGAAAGTTGGTTATGGGATTCAGAAAGGCGTCAGCTGTTCGGCCATCTGATCAGGTCTGTATAATAAAAATTCCAGCTTCTGTAAGTTTATTTGTGAATTTTATGTAACAGAGGTGGGCACAATAAGATTGCCTGTGGTTCATGCAAATACATCTTTGTGCTCAAGCTTACTAGTAGTTGCAAATATGTAGTGAGACTGAATACAATTTTTTAAATGTCGTGGTTGGTTGTGTTAATTATTAGCTCAAGTAAGTTAACAGTGCATACAAGGGGCACACAAATATTAGCCAAAAAAGAAAAAAAAAACAAGGTTTTGTCTCATGCAACACTTGAAATTTGAGAAATATGCATTTTTCCCATGTGATAGAGCACTTGGATTGTCTATTTGCAGAAAGTATGTAACTGTATCTATATTGTCTTGATATGGAATATGACTAGATTAAGCAACTATTAGTAACATGATATGTGGGGACGAGGCTTGGTCCAAGTTGGCAATCATGTACTTTCAAGGAACTTGTTTATCAATGGTAACTTCAAATGAACATGATACAGTGATGCATGATATATGCTGCAGTTGTGCTCTTTCATAAGATAAATAGCAACGGCTAGCCAGTGTTATGATAGGTAGATCTTCACAGGTGTGAATGCATCAAAAATTCATGCATTATTTCATCCATCTTAGTCATAAGCTCAATGTGCAGCCAAGGGGGAGTTGGGATTTTCTTTTAGGAGTTGCAGATAGGGAGTAGATCTTCGATGCTTGGCATTGCTTGTGCTGTTTGTGCTGGACATATGGAAAGTCATGGTTGTGCCACATACCTGTGTGAGGATTACTTAGTTCTTTATTTTCACAAATACAAAGTTCCTTTTTAGCTTATGATTTGGATACTGGTAATGTTTGATTCTATAGATTTTTTACTTCAAATCAGGTGACAGTTGCACCCAAAAGCTTTTACCTATTTCCGGTAATCAAAAACCTGTGTCAATCATGAGCTTTTATACTTTTAGTGAAAATTTCGCTTGTGTCTTATAATAAAATATTACCTGTATCCAAATCATTGGACTTTTGCTTTTGTAAAACAAAGCTTGTGTTGTTGGAGATTAAGGGGATACAAAATGTCTTAAGGAGCATAAAAAAAGTTGACTTTACCTTATAACTATACCCATCATGTATCTATAGAAATAGGAAAGCACCTTACAGGGAGGTACTTCGCGCTGATTCTATGTGGCCCATAGACAGCACAACCCATGACATAGAAGATCTGAGACCAGATTGCCAATGGTCGATTTATAATGTCATTTTTTCTTGCACTTTTGATAGTTACCAATGTGATCATAATTGTTTGTGTTCTGTTGCTATTCAGATTTCAAACATGATGAAAGAGAAAAAAATAGAGATGAAAATAACAGACTTAAAAGTCGAATGGGCATTATCATGATCAGCAATTAGATGTTGGTACATTATATTTTTGTGAAACTTTTTATGCTTTTATGTTTTTTTCACAACATATAATTAAAGGGAGTGTGTAAATTGCATTATATACGACTTTGATTAGAAGTTCCAAGCCCTATGACAACAAGATGCAGTAGTTTTTTCAATATTGGTGTCCTTTGAGGGCTCTTCTATGTCCCTCTAAAGGGTCTCATTAATAGGTAAAGACATTCTTTTCAGTTTACTGTTATCTCAAATGTCAGGGGAGTCTACATACATACACAGTCACGTATGTGTATGTATGTATGTAGATTCCCCTGAACGTGAACAGCATGGCATTACTAAGTCAACGGGGGTATAGGAGGGTTATTCTTAAAATCCCATAGGTTTAATGGACTGTGTGTGTGTGTGTGTGTATAATATTGTGGTTTGCAAAGACTTAAGTCTGAAAGTAGGGGGATCTATATAAACATCGAAAAAGAAAGGGGGAGCAGAAAGTGCAACTAACGGCCAAGGATTTCGACAGAGATTGGGGCTTGTTGTGGGATTAATATGTTTCAGTATCTATTTATCTATTTGATTAAGATGTAACCTTATTTATTTTATGAATAAAACAATATTATCGATAAAAAAAAAACGGCCAAGATCTTTACCAGTTACGCAATCTTTGGCAAAATGAATTGCATAAGGTCTGTATCATGCATTACTTTTAAACTTATGAATATAAGAGTATAATTTTACTTCCTGTAGGTAATCTGTTTCTCTCCAATCAATTGCTGAAGTTCTATACTTCTGTCTTTCATGAATTCTAGTGCATGGCATTTCAAACAGTTATTGTAATAAAAATTGAGGCCTTGGTCCCCGACAGATTTTCTTTCTTGTTGCTTCCTTTCGATTTTCAGGAAAATCAAATGCTTAAGACCGCCAATGGAGTCTCTACAATCAAAGAGGTTAACATGGGAAAAAAACCTATGCGTTATGAAGTTATTTCTACTCTTCTTTGTTCTTTAAAAGGTAACTTAGAATCAAAATTCATCAATCATTCAGGTTAAATCGGCAGATCCCTCCAGTACCTGGTCTGAAGTTGATAAATCAAGATATATAGCAAAAGAAGTGACCAAAGCTAAGTCTTCCCTTTCTAGTAAAAGGAAAAGCAGCACCCTTGGTTTGAAGAGCAAACGCTTACGTATTGAAAATGAGGACCTAATAGAACTCAAGTTAACATGGGAAGAAGCTCAAGGGCTGCTCCGTCCACCTCCTAACCATGTTCCCAGTGTTCTGGTAATTGAAGGCCATGAGTTTGAGGAATATGAGGTATGCCACTTTACTTACAGTTCCAAAACTCAAATGCAGACTGAATCGTTTATTTATTTATTTTTTCCTTCAGCATGTTTTATTGCTGCTTTGGTAGTTCTTATTGCAGAATGTGGTAGTGCTCATCATCAGAAGGAAAGAGATAATGATGTGCTTTTAGTTTTGAAAAGCATAAACAATAATTGTGGCTATTCGTGCTTTTAATAGTAGAGAAAAGAACATCAATTGAATTTTGTTCCGGGCTATCCTGTTTAGCCACAACATAAGTATTGAATCTGTTGTTGTACAGTCTTTAAATGTGGAAGCTGAGGCAATATCGAAAGGCAAGGTTCATTAATATGGACCCTGCAGTGTTGTAACAGGAGACCCGGAAAAGAAATGAAAAAAAATACAAGTGAATGCTACTTACATAGAGAAAGTTATTACTCAGTAGGCTATGGCGCTGGTGAGTACTGAGGCACTGTCCAGGTGACCTTTTCAGAGGGCGCCAATGGATGGTGATCACAGTAGTATTCCACTGGGCAGAAGAACCTCTTTCCATTAAGAAACTAAGCCTAGAGTATCCAAGGAGAACACCTGTTAACAATTTGAAAAAAAAAAGAAAGAGTAATTTATCGGTTCAAATGACAACTAGTTTTGTTATTAAAAGCTCCAACTCCTAGGAAGATAGTAACAGTTTTTCAGTGTGGTACTTTCTTAGAAACTTTTCATTGAGTACTGAGGTCTGCTGAGAACTACTCCAATCGCGAGAAAAATAGAAAAGAAAATAACACAATTAATAAAAGGGACTTGATCTATGCTTTTCTGATCCAGCCCAAGTATAAAAATTCATTATTTTATGATGAGTTCCTTTAAAAAATGTTGTTTACTCATCAAACATGGATCTCCTGTTTGGATATACAGAACAATTTTATGGTCCGGCCGAATGAAAATTATTTTGTTTTTCATTTAATATTTTGACCGTGTGTTAAATTTTAAACAATCATGTCCATTTTTGCGTTTCATTTATCTTTTAGTATTTTTGTTCCAGGAAAATGTGATAATCAGTGGATGCGTTATGAAATTCTCTCAAGAATGCTAATTATCATCCTTTTTTTTTCCTGTTTGGATGACTCCTCTCTATTGTACCTCTGACATATTTGTCTCTGTCAGGAAGCACCAATACTTGGGAGGCCAACAATTTTGGAGAACAATCATGTGGGGTAATCTATTTGTCTTGAGTACTCTGCTTTCTTAGTTAAACATTTCTATGTGAGTCTGTTTCTTATTTTACCTGTACATGTGAATTTGTCCATGTGGAACTCACCAAAAAAAAATTGTCCATGTGGAATAATATCCATATTTTTTCACGCTTTAGATTTAATGCCTCATCCCTAGTAGTAGGGGTCGGCAACACAAATCCGGTTCCAACATTCCAACCCATCAAAAACTGTATCTCAACTCTCAAATTTCCTTACGTATCTTCAATCATTTCTGACAAACTCCTGCCAGAATATTTCTGAAGGAGCATGTTCACTACAGTTTTATGGGTGACTACTTCTGCTGCAGAAATTAACACGTAGGCTACATTTGTCTTTAATTTTGATCCCCACAATTGATTGTAGGTAATGATTTTGAAAATTGTGGCTGCCAAGTGATTTGGGATCCAAATCACTAATATTTCATTTGCTTTCAACATTTCAAGGGTTGGCAGAAATTAGAAGTATGTCTCCTGTATTTAAAGGAAACTGACAAATTTTCCCTTAAAAGTAGTATTTCTAGTTACAAGCATGCCTCCACATAAGTGGTTCTTGCATTATGAGAATCATATAAGCGGCCAGAGTCATTATCAGGTATTCAGCTTTTTCTCATAAAATGGTTTTCCTGATTTTAAACGTCGTAGTCATTTAAATGGGCAGCAAAGCAACACCCATTTTCCATTAAAATACGTAAAAAACAGTCATAAATATTCAAGCTGATAAAAGCACTTGCAACCTTAACCTGTTGGGTACTGTAAGGTTTCTTATCTATGAAACTTTTTTCTTATATGCACAAATGTATCCCTGCTCCTTAGCATGAATTTTCTTTAACTTCTAGGGTTTAGGATTATAGATGAAATGGCCCTGAAATTATTTTAAATTTCAAGAGGTAACTTATAGATCAAAGGTTACCCATCCTGTTTTCATAAAATAGATTATTGTTTCATAAACCATGATAGTTCACTTGCTCCCAATTTTAGAAATGTTGAATTCATTTTTCTTGTATGATGACTCGCAGATGTTTGAGCAGTATAACTAAAACATTTCAGTGTTTTCTTTTATGTTTTCGGTCTTAATTACTTTGGAAATGAATGTCATACCATTTACATCTCTTCATGCCAAGTGAATGCCAATGCCGTGTTCAATCTGTCAGTGAAATTATTCAATGGGCTCAGTGCGAACTCTGTTCCAAGTGGCGCAAACTGCCTGCTGATGCACTTCTTCCTTCAAGGTGGACCTGCTCCGATAACTCATGGGATCCAAAAAGGTATGAACGGAGACCAACTCTACTTTTGGATCATGGGGTTTTAGGCCAGCATCCCTAGTTTTCTTTGCGATTTCAGAGCATGTTTGATGCCCTTTAATTCCTTGATTTTAGGTAGAAAAATTGGCATCATGGTTTTGAATTCTGCTCACCAAG
>JAUPMG010306309.1:0-16510 GCA_031762675.1 Pachysandra terminalis
ATATTATATACAAAGGTCGAGTTTCGGTTCGGTTCGGTTTAATTGGAGTATAGAACCAAAACCGAACCGAATAGATTTGGTTCTGTATTTCCAGAACCAAAATCGTACCGAAATTGAATAAACTCAACCCAAACCGAACCGAAGTCGGTTCGGTTTCGGTTTTAACCGAACCGAGTTGCACCCCTAATTGTAGATGCTTTGTAATTCTATATTCTGTTCTTAAATATAGTGGTGGGTAACAGTATAAGAGTTCAAACCATAAATTGATCCATCGAATTTTCTAAGGGTTTCAAAAGAGGATTGTAAACCACACTAAGGGGTTACCCGGAACATAACCTGGCTCTCGCTAACTAGCTGTGGATTGGATCTCAACAAGGTGCAGTTCTTTTTTCTGCGAAGTTGAACCAAACTCATCGAGTTCGAGTCAGGGGTTTACCCCATCTTTACGAAATCCATCAGTTTAGGCTTCTCCATTTTCTGTGTTTTTTATAGTTGAAAGCTGGTCAGGTTGTCTTTAAGTAGTGTTGGAAGGCTATTTTGCATTTTCGTCTGTTTTCTCCTTGTTGAAATTTTCTAATTTCATGCATGTAGCATATTGAACGAAGGAGTTGGGTGTCATTTAAGTTGAAATTTCTTTATGTTATGGGTAGGAGTTGGACTCGTAAGCATAGGGCTAGTCAGGAATATATTGAAGGGTTGAAGGGATTTATAGAATATGCATTTGATGACGGGGCCATTCTGAATGGGAAGTTGAAATGTCCTTGTCCGAGTTGCAACAACGTATTCTATTAGGATAGGGATACAGCATATGAACATATGATATGTGATGGGATCGATCAGAACTACATTAGGTGGTTACATCATGGGGAAGAAATAACTTTGACCTATACCACAAGCAATTTGGTCCGTGCAGATTCTGTAACCACTGAAATGGATGATGGGATGGATGATTTATTACACGATGCATTTGGAATCTCCAATACATTTAGAGAAGAAATTCCTATACACAGATCCCTATCGTCGGAATCAATAATGAAACTGATAAATTCTTGAAATTAATAAAGGATTCAGAAAAGGAATTGTATCCGGGATGTAAGAAGCATACTAATTTTTCGTTTATTGTGAGATTGTTTCACATAAAGTGTATATGTGGGTAGAGTAATAGGTCTTTTACCATGATACTCGACTTATTGAGAGAGGCATTTCCTGAGGGTTCAGCATTGCCGCAAAACTTCTCTCAAACAAAGAAGATTATTTCCAACTTAGGTCTGAATTATTAAAAAATTAACGCGTGCCCTAAAGATGGAAGATGGTGAATGATAAGCTGGTCAGGAAGAAGAAGAAGACACCGACTAAGATCTTGAGGCATTTCCCTTTGAAACCAAGGTTGCATAGGTTATACTTGTCATCCAAAACCGCTGCAGACATGAGGTGGCATAGTGACAGTCACACTACAGATAAGGTGTCAAGACATCTTGTGGATTCACTTGCTTGGTAAGATCTTGACCTCAAGAATCCGAGTTTTGAGGTAGATCCTCACAACATCCGTATGGGGTTAGCGAGTGACGGTTTCAATCCATTCAGGACAATAAGTATCACTGTAGTGACCTGTGTCTTTAAATTATAATTAATATAATTTAATTATAATTTACAATGAAAATCCTTTGAGAAAAATTATATAGGGTTGTGTATCTAGATAATTGAATTTAGTAGAATTTGTAATTACAACCCAATATGTGTAGAGACTTAAATTAGTCAGCCTAAGAATGATCATAATCAATTACAGTACATTATAATATTAATTGTAAAGTCAAATTTGGATGCATGAATCAATGTTACACATTTCATGGTTAATGTATAGAGTTGGGTTAAATTGGAAATTAAAAGGGAATCTGGGTAATAAGAATAACCGAGTGAAAGTATGGAGGTTATGGAAGAATTAAACCAAATTGAATTGGGTTGGGATTTGAATCGGGAGTGGAAATCATGTATGGAAACAAGGGTAGATTAGTAAGTTTTGGGTAGGACTCTTAGTGGAGAAGTAACCTTATCTATTAGTTATGTGTGTGGAGAGTTAAGAAAGGGTAAAGAGGTAAAATTAAGTAGTTTTAAAAGTTAACAAAAGGGGTCAATGAATAGTGACGTGAATAGTATTTTGAGAGGGTGAGTTAGGGTTTTGGTGTTTAAGAGAAAGAGAAAGGGAGAACCGAACCCTATCCGTCACAAGCCTTGAGGAAAAAGAAGAGAAAGATGAAGAAGAACGTGAATGAGAGGATAAGGGAAACTAAGAGAATGAAGAAAAGCTAAGGAAGATCAAAATGAAGGAAAGCTAGAGGGGGATTGAGGATCAACCATCTCTAACTGCAAAGAAAAGATTTGAGAAGAAAGAGGTAGGGATTCCCATCGATTTTACGATAATCATATCCATGGATCTTAAAAATGCTATACATGTAGATTGGAATGCATGACTCGATGATTTTAGGCATGATCTGAACAGTTTGATGTAATCTAATACTATGTTGTGTTTGAGCATTGAATAAATACTATGAATGATTGTATGTCTACACGATTAAGCATACTTAGATTTGAGTTTGATGTATTTGTGATGATCCTATGAGTTCTTATACTTAATTATGATTTTTCTGGAATTAATCCAATTAGGTTGATTGATTTGTGTAATGGAGATCTACATCTACAATCCTATTTTAATTATTAGTTTTTTTTTTTTTGTGATATTAGGAATTAATTTTTTCTAGTGTATTTAATGCTTGGTGTGAGAAGAAGTGTGAAATTTAGGGTTATGGGAAGTTGGGAACAAAGCCTTAGGAATTCTGGAAATTTTTGGGTAACAAACAGTAGGCTTCTAGGTCTCCCCGAGCATTCCTCCAAACTTAGATAATTTATTTATTATTTTTTTGTGATTCCCCCTATGAGTTAGGAACACAACACAACAAGTTTGAAGCGATTCCGACGATTATAGAATTAATTATGGCGAAAACACCGAACTACTGTCGAAGCTGAAACAGGCCTCGACAGGTAGCTCGGCAGATGCCAAGACATCTGCCGAAAATCCCCAAAAAAGTAAGCTCTGGGGACAATCTACCGAGCCTTGGAAGAACATCTACCGAGCATCTACCAAGGGATCTACCAAGCCCCAAATGGATCCAAATTTTAGGAAAAGTTCCCCTAGAGTGTTTTACACATGTGTATGAGGTTGATTTGTGTGCAAAAGAGATGATTAAGGTCGAATGTTAAAAAGTGTATGATGGGGTTTGAAATTCAAGAAATTAGGACAATCCTGGATGAGAAATAAGGAGATTTTGACTTTAATGAGTTTGGACTCAGATATTGGACTACGAGAAAAGGTTAGGATGGTTAGAATTGTTTGCATAGGAAATTGAGTGGTTTAAGTGGTGCTTGTAGCATTCACTGTTCTGTTTTATGATTGGTACCAATGTTGACTTGTATGATGTATGAGTGGTGTTGGGAGTATCCACTACTTGTGTATGATTGATGGTGATGCATGGATTATGTTTGTGAGTGGTGCTGGGAGCATCCACTGTGTGTTTATGAGTGATGTTGGGAGCACCCACTAGTAGTCAATAGAATTGACTATGTCTTGATTATTTATGGTTTGAGAGTGGTGCTGGGAGTATCTACTGGAAGTCAATGGGATTGACTATATATGTTGTGTACTGGTGTGTTCCACCGTGTGGTGAAAGTCCCTTAAGGAATGGAATTTGTGTATTGGTATGTTCCATTGTGTGGTGAAAGTCCCTTTAAGGAATGGAATCTTTGTACTGGTGTGTTCCATCGTGTGGTGAAAGTCCCTTAAGGAATGGTTTGGTTTACTGGTGTATTCTATCGCGAGGTGAAACTCCCTTAAAGAATAATGGTAAAGGAATGGTGTGTTCTATCATGGGTGTAAGTCCCTTAAAGAATGGAATTGTGGCATTCTACCGTGGGTGCAAGTCCCTTAAAGAATGGTTGAATGGTTGTATGATTGAATGAGCATGTGACTGGGCTAGGCCTAATTACCCTTGCATTGCATATGCACTTTATCCACATTTCATAATTCATAACTGCATCATACTACATTGCATTGATCATTGCACTTGTTTGGTTGAAGTGAATGTTTTTGTGTCTCAACATGTTGATTGTTAGTCCTTGTGTTTATGCTTGTGATTGGGTCGTACTGTTTGGCATGGTGGGACCATGTGGTTACTAGCCGTAGCATGATGGGACCATGTGGTTGTTTGTTTACATAGTTGAACTATGTGGTTGTCTGTTTGCATAGTGGGACTGTGTGATACTTGTTTTGCATGGTGGAACCATGAGGTTATTGTTTGGCATAGTGGGACTATGTGTTTGTTTGCTTGTGTTGCATGGTGGGACCATGTGGAGTATTGTTTGCATAGTGGGACTATGTAGTTTATATATTAGGCATGATAGGATCATGTAGGTTATGTTTGATTCACAGTGGGACTATGAGGATTGGGTTTGAATGCATGATGGGATCATGTGTGCCCTATGATTTATCATGGTGGGACCATATGAACAATTGTTATGATATGATTTGACTATTTATGTGGTTTCCAAAGTGTATTGAAATTACGATGCTGAATGTGATATACATAGTAAATATGTGAGATTTAGTATGATGATGAGCATGATAATACAATTGACTGTGGTATTATTTGTTGATTTAAATTGTATGAATTAACCATGTTGTTATGTATGCATGAAGATAATTATTGTAACTTCTTTGGTTTTCTTTACGAGGCTTCAGCTGACCCTTAAATTAAAACAGGTGATCAATTCGTTTGACTTGCTGACCTGGAGTGGAGATTTCTTTTAGTTTAAATACTTGACTTACTTTGATGGATTATACTTGGTTTTTATAAACATGGTTTTGATCCCGAGTGGGCGTGAACTTGTAATAGATTAGGTTCTATTTATTTTTTGGGTTTTAGCTTAACGGATATGAGTTGAGCTACATGTTTGATTTATTTAGGACTTCCACTAATTGTGGTTTTAGACTCTGATTAACCAGGACATTGGTTATATATTGTGAATGGCTATCCGCGTCTACGTGGTGGATTCGAAGGTTATTCCCCTAGAAATCCTCAAGATCCTATATCTCAGATTTGGGGCGTGACAGAGTGATATCAAAGCTCTAGGTTTAAGTTGTCTAGGCTTTGGGGAAGTCTTAGGGTATAGTGAAATCCTAGGATGAAAACCTAGAAACATGTCCACCTAGGAGCCACATCTTTGTATTGTGTGAAATATATTCTGTAAAATATGTGATTAAGTGATGTGGTATGTTTATGTGCCTATCCATGAATATATGTATGTATACATGTGTTAAATTAGGACTATCATACTACATACATGGAGACTTGTTACTTGTGTGATTGTTGTAAGTAGTAAAGCTAGAGTCTATACAAGAATATAGTGAGACCCTAGGAGGATAACATAGAAACTTGTTAAGCTAGAATTCACTTCTATGAATCCGTGAAGGGTAATTTCTTGTAAATTATTTGGTATGGTGTAAATACATCAATAGTATACATTTTGCTTAAATATGATTGTGTGATTACTCGCTATAATTTCTCTAGGTTGAAGATCTAAAGGCTATCAAGTTAGTTAGATCTAGGAAGAAACATAGAGACATGTAAACTTAGGAATCACATGAGATTTTGTAGTGAATAACCTGATTGGTTTGCTGAATTTTGTGAATGCTGTGATTGTCCTATAGTGTGTACTCTTTTTGAGATGCTTTGAATTGTGTGTTGAGTGCTTCTTGCAATTGTTTGATATTGTGTGATTATTTCGGAGTGGTGTGCTTTCTATGCTTACATGCGATACATGTGAGTATACTTATATAGAACTATCAAATTTTAAGCTTAGAGACATGTTGGCATAGGAATTTTACTTATAGAATTATAAGCTTCTTGCTAAGTATTATGTGTTAATTGTTTGATCGTGAGTAAGGTTGCATTGGTGTATTTTTATCGATAATGCTGGATAGACAATATGGAGTAGGGGTACCACTACTTCTGAAAAGTCTGGAAGTGCATTATAAGGATGAAATTTTATGATTAGTACATTGGATTACCTTGTATTTAAAAGACATAATAATCAAAGACATAAAATCATTTGATTGATATGACTATAAAATTAATTATGATACTAAAACAAATTATTTTTCAGAAATTGGAGACAATGCAGTTGCAAATGCATTGAATCGAATTCCTTGAAAATAGAAAGGAATTAGACATGTACACAAATAAATGAAAACTAAGTATTAACCTAATTAAAGTTATATACCACGAATTGAATGATTGCATATGATAATCGAATATGAAACAAGAACGAATGTAGTTATTATTATGTACTATACAAAAAAACATTATCTTGGTATGAACTAAATGTGAAATTAACATAGTGTAAATAATACATGTTACAGGAAAACAAAAGGCGCGAGTGTATGGAAATAACAATATTGAATTGTAGATAAGTGCACTGTGTAAGTATAGTGTATGATGAGTGGTGTAGGTGCACATGAGTATGCTTGAGACATTAGTAGTATGGGTATGCCTAGAATGTGAATTATTTATGTTTTGTGTGAGGTCCTTGGTGACCAATTGATAAGTGTAGGTTTCTTGATGTGGTTTTATGGTTAGGCTATGCCTAAAATCCCTGCATTGTCATTTTATCATCATCATTCTTTGAATGTGTTTGAGCATTATGCATCATATCATCCATGTCCATTACAACTTTGTGTGTGTTTATCCATCATCATCTGATTGTTGCATGAGTGTTGGTTTCCCTCATTAAGTGTGTATTTGTGATGTGAATGTGTTTAGTGATTGATTGCCTTGTGTTATATGCATCTTCACTCTTTGTGTAGTGTTATGTGAATTTTTTGTGATAATGGAACGTTGTATAGGTGACCAAATAGTATGGTAATGCTATGACTAATATTTCTGTAGCGTTATTTGAACTTGTAATACTAATTTAACAAAGTCTACAACTTAATGTGTGTATTGTGGTTGTAGTCATGTTAAACTTGTTAAATGATAACAATTAACCATATTAGTTACAATATAATATTTATGTCATGATAAAATAGAAGCTTAGAAATATATAACCATAGAAATTATACTGGTTAGGAATATATAAAGTTGACACTTGTAAACTTTAGACTAAACACTTTCCGATTATGAAAGTGAACATAAAGCAAAATCATAAATCGGTTGAGTAAGTAATCATATGAACATTCTTTGTAAACTAGTTCTTTTTATCATACGGTGAGATTTAAGATTTATTATAATTAACAAAGTGATGATATTAATGTTATAACTGTCACACTAGGATGATTGAAACATATATACGTAGATACCTTCACTTTATTCAAAATATATGTGACACGGAATTATGATAGTAGGATGACTTCACCCCACTGATATATTGCTAAATAGACTCTATTGTTAATTTGAATGCAGAATATGGACAACCGTAAATTTTGGGACAAAATTCCTTTAAAGGGGGTAGACTGTAGAGACCTGTGTCTTTAAATTATAATTAATATAATGTAATTATAATTAACAATGAAAATCCTTTGTAATAGATTCTATAGGGTTGTGTATCTAGATAATTGAAATTAGTAGAATTTATAACTACAACCCAATACGTGTAGAGACTTAAATTAGTCAGCCTAAAAATGATCATAATCAATTAGAGTAACCTTATAAAATTAATTATAAAGCCAAATTTGGATGAATGAATCAATGTTACACATTTGATAGTTAATGTATAGAGTTGGGTTAATAAGAATAACCGAATGAAAGTATGAAGGTTATGGAAGAATTAAACCAAATTGAGTTGGGTTGGGATTTGAATTGGGCATGGAAATCATGTATGGAAACAAGGGCAGATTAGTAAGTTTTGGGGAGGAATCTTAGTAGAGAAGCTACCTTATCTATTAGTTATGTGTATGGAGAGTTAAGAAAGGGTAAAGAGGTAAAATTTAGTAGTTTTAGAAGTTAACAAAAGGGGTCAATGAACAGTGATGAGAATAGTGTTTTGAAAGGGTGAGTTAGGATTTTGGTGTTTAAGAGAAAGAGAAAGGGAGAACCAAACCCTAGCTGCCATAAGCCTTGGGAAAAAAGAAGAGAAAGATGAAGAAGAAGGTGAAGGAGATGATAAGAGAAAAAAAGAGAATGAAGAAAAGATAACGAAGGAAAGCTAGAGGAGGATTGAGGATCAACCATCTCTAATTGCAGAGAAAATATTTGAGAAGAAAGAGGTAGGGATTCCCAACGATTTTACAATAATTATATCCATGGATCTTAACACTGCTTTGATATAGATTGGAATGCATGATTCGATGATTTTTGGCATGATCTGAACAATTTGATATAATCTTATAGTATGTTGTGTATGAGCATTGAATAAATACTATGAATGATTGTATGTCTACATGATTAAGAATGTTTAGATTTGATTTTGATGTATTTGTGATGATCCTATGAGTTCTTATAATTAATTATGATTTTCTGGAATTAATTCAAGTAGGTTGATTAATTTGTGTAATGGAGATCTACATGTATAATCCTATTTTAATTATTAGATTTTGTTTGTGATATTATGAATTGATGTATGCTAGGGTATTTGATGTTTGGTGTGAGAAGAAGTGTGAAATTTAGGGTTATGGGAAATTGGGAACAAAGCCCTAGGAATTCTGGGTAACAAACAATAGGTTTCTTGGTCTCACCGAGCATTCGTATAAACTTAAATAACCTTTTTATTATTTTTCTATGCTTCCCCTATGAGTTAGGAACACAACGCAACAAGTTTGAAGTGATTCCTATGAGTATAGAATTAATTATGGCCAAAACACCGAACTACTGTCGAAGCTGAAACTGGCCTCGGCAGGTAGCTCAACAGATGCCAAGATATTTTCTGAAAATCCCCAAAAAAAATAGCTCTCGGGAAAATCTACAGAACATCTATTGAGGGATCTACCGAGCCCCAAATGGATCCAAATTTCAGGAAAGTTCGCTTGGGGTGTTTTACACGTGTTTTTGAAGCAGGTTTATGTGCAAAAGAGATGCTTAAGGCTGATTGTTAAAAAGTGTATGATTGGGTTTGAAATTCAATAAAATAGGGCAGTCCTGGATGAGATATAAGGAGATTTTGACTTTAATGAGTTTGGACTCAGATATTGGACTATGAGATAAGGTTAGAATGGCTAGAATTGTTTGCATAGGAAATTGAGTGGTTTGAGTGGTGCTTGTAGCATTCACTGTTCTATCTTATGATCGGTTCCAATGTTGACTTGTATTATGTATGAGTGGTGCTGAGAGTATCATTTACCTGTGTATGTGTAACGGCCCAAACCTTTCTAACTATGCATAGTTATATTTTAAAACATGCGATGAATTTTTTCCTTTCTTTGGATTGCCGATCGAGTTAATCCAACCATGCGATCAGGTGTGTTGTGCTTAGCTGGCCTTGGCGCTACACACCGTAGCACCGGCCCATTTTAGTGTTTGATGTGTAGTGTGGATCATCTACATCAAAGATTGAGATGTGTGTTCAGGATTTATTTGATATCGTTGTGTTTGTTTGTGTGGCTTGGATTGAGAGAGGGTGAGAGTTGGTGGTGGGGAATACCAACTCCCACTAACTACTTGATCCAATGGCCAAGTTTTCTGGTGGTTGGAATAAAGGGTGAGATTGGCTTGAGCTAGAGGGTATGGGCATGGGCCTCCATGCTTGTCTCTCTCTAAGCTTGAGAGAATCTCAACCTTCCTCCCTTTGTTGGTTTTGTTGCTTGGGAAGCTTGAAGGAAAAGACCTTGGAGCTTGGAGAAGAAGGAGTGCTTGAAGATTTTGTTTTGCATTTGATTGAATCATTTTTCATCTTCTCAAGGTAAGTGATCAAGTTTAATATGCTCTTTGAATGAATTAGTAGCACAATGACACCTTCTTCGATCAAAGTGATTAAAGGCTGGTTTATCCTTGATTACGTTAAGTTGCTTTGATGATGATTATAGTATACTAATGGTTGATCTTTATGTAAAATTATATGTTAAGAATGTTAACTTACCGTATTTTTGTGTATGGGGTTGTATGAGACTGAAAACCACCAAACATAACTCACACCTGTGGTTCCGCAACCTACTTGGTGCCCCGAACTGTTCACCGAACACCCAGAAAACCTTCCTGTGACTTCCTCGACTCACCGAGAAGTTCACTGACCTCAGAATGCATCAAACTTGGTATTGTTGGATTCATCAATTTATTAGGACTCCAACAAGACAAATTTTAGGTGATTCTGACTTCTGCACAGAAAGTTATGACAATTTTAGTGTAGGGGTGTCAACCCAGAAACGCTGCTCGCCTTGCCGAGCAGTGCACCGAGTATCAGATCGAAGCTCCGAATGGTGCACCGAAGAGAGCTCTGAGTAGCTGTCCACTGGAATTGTCGCTGAGTCTCAGATCGGTGCGCCTAAGGGTGCGCCGAGGCTGACTTCAGTGCGCCGAGCCACCCAGAATTGTCCTTTTTGACTAAAACTTCATATACAAACATATCTTGACCTAATTAAACTGATTATGGCGCTAGTTTTACTGAATTATCATTATTTATAGTAGTTACTTCACTGTGGACCCGAGTTTAAGTAAAGGTATCTTAGAAATAGACAATTCCCTCAGACATGTCCGATTGACCTGACTTTGCATTACAACCTATAATTGACCTAATGTGATCAAATATGATTTGCTCTATTAAATTTTGGATACTTCTTATGGTTGCTTCCTTAATGATGTTTGTTCTATTAAATTGTGGATACTTCATATAGTTATTTCCTTAATAATGTTTGTTCTATTAAATCAATAAGCCATATATATTGATTTCTGAATTGATTGGTGAGATTCTGAATGAGCCTGTCCTAGACTCTAACATCATTTCTAGCATGTTTTATGCCTAAAGCTGAGGCTGCTCACATATATATTATGCCTAATTAGTTAACTCTCCCCTTTACATTATTGTTGTGTGATATTCACAATCATAGTGTTTGGTTTGCATTTCACATTGTACACAAAATTGATTGTTTAGTTAATGTGCACTCTGTCACATGCACAGCATTGGCTCTTGACCATGGATTTGGTCTTTGAGTAATACCCTGTTTCATGAGTCCATATTTCTGGGACTCCGGATTATTACAAGAGAGTTATGATTTGATAATCATATTGAGAGAGGAGACCGACATGATTAAGTTGAGGGAGTAATTACCCCAATATACTTAATCTTGTCTTCTGGTATGTTTCCAGTGAAATACTGTGATTATTATTATGGGTTGAGGGACTGTACATCCCAATAAACCACGAGGTTTGTGGAAATATGATATGGAATGAGTGTGCCCTAATAGTAGATCGGTATTGTGTGGTTCTCTAAGGATGTTCTTGGCGATGCCTTGGGATTCGTCCCTATAATAAAAAAATAAGGTGAGGCACTTGTTTCCTCTAGGTTGAAATCCCTAGAAACTATGTTGGACACATAGAATAATCTGTTATTTCTGCAATATGTTAGGGGATGATTCTGTGTTTAGCATCATTGGGTAGCCCGATTGAGATCGTATAAGGAACCAACACTTAACGATTACTAAACAGAAAGGATCATATCTTTGGGCATGACCCTGTATAGGGAGGGATGGTCCGTTATGACATCTTGCCCAAAGATGGATCGGTCTATGTGGAACCCACACATACTCCATTTCATATTAAAATGATTGTTTAGATCACATTTGGTGACTTTGTATGATAAATGCACAGCATGCATAAATTAAGACTTGACCTCATGCATCCTTGAATTCATGTCACTTTATTCACATATTTATTGTTATTGTATAACATCCTAAATTCATGATAATTCCATTCATATGTTTACTGTTGTTGGATATCATTGAAAAGTGGCTATGGCCCTACTTCAATCATAGATTATAATGGACTTGAATTACTTACTGGCTATGTGTAGCTCATGGTTTTAAGCAACCACCTTTCAAGTTCTTTTAGACAATATTAACTTGGAAGATGAAGATCAAGACGGAGTCCAGAAGAAGATGAAGAAGATATTCATTTTTGCTTGATGTAATGTAATAGATTAGTTATTTTCTTATTTAAATTACCTGTTGTACAAATGTTTTATCAGAACTTTAACTAAACATGGATCTTGTATTTTATCGACTTTCTTTCCGTTGTTTATTTCTTGGATTTTACAGTACATCTTCATCTTACTATCTATCCCTTACTGTGATTTCTCAGATATACCTTTATACTCTAATGTTTGGTCTTATATAGACGTTAGTCATCTCTAAGATTTTATTTAAAGATTTTACCTGAACTTATTGTAAGAGTTGATTTGAAAACACTAAACTCGTGCTAATCTCCGTTGTTTGTTTGAAGGTTGTTTGTAGTGAATACTATTTTAGGAATATCAATTTTCCATAACTTATATCTTATATAATATTCTCTACGATTTTAAAACCTTGGTTAGGTATTGCTTATCCGCTCCCAAGTTTTATTGGGGTGAGAGTAACAAAAGAAAATTTGGGATCTCCAATGAATTTTCTGGTTTGGTTAGTGACAAAAGTAGTATCAAAGCCTAAGTCTTCTGTTTTCATTCAATTCCATAAGCTTTTGATATGATGATGTTTTAAAAGTTTCCAAGGTGCTGATATTTCTTAAGTTTTCTGTGTGTTGAATGTTGAATGTTGAATACTAACAATCTAAAATTTTAACTCATTGGAAAAGCGGATGTTATCTTCTCTTTCACAGGTACTTAGAGCAAATTTCAATGGCCAGTAGAAGAGGTCGACGTGGAGGTTTGAATCCGTCTAAGGAGAACAACGCTGACAATCTGCAACTTGCTGGCATATATCAAGCTATGGGTGATATGGCCACTATGATGCAGTGATAGCAGGCTCAACTCCGTAACCGTGTGTAGAGGAATATCACCGGTACTAAGAGCTTCAAGAAGTTCGGACCTGCTGTCTTCAAGGGAACAACAGATCCTGTTGCAGCCCAAGCCTGGATTGACCCGATAGAACACATATTTGAGGTCATGTAAGTAGAAGATCTAGATAAGATTCGTTTTGTAGCCTTCATGCTTGATGGAAAGGATCGAAGGTGGTGGAAGTCTGTACTAGAGATCAACCCCGTCAGCTCATGGATGAAATTCAAGGAAGTCTTCTACCTTGAATACTTTCCCAAGACAATCAAAAGAGAAAAGGAGCTTCAATTCATGAATTCTCGAGCAAGGTAGCATGTCAGTGATGGAGTACGCAGCCAAAGTCACAGAGCTATCACAGTTTGCCAAGTATGCAGTGGAGGAAGATGAGAAGAAACCATTCCGATATGGAAACTGATTGAGGCCGAATATCAGGAGCCAACTGATTGTGAGAGAATTCACGGAATATCACAAGGTTGTGGACTGTGCAAGGAAATTAGAGAAGGATGTACGAGAATTTCATGAGATTCGAGATCATAAGAAGGAAAGGAAATCTAGAAACAACCAAGCTGATTTGCAGAAAAGATGAAAGACAAAGGAATCAATAAAAGCCCCACGCTTTACTCCAAACATGAAGTGCTACAACTGTGGAAGGTATGGACACCATTAACAAGATTGTTTGTTTCCAAAGAACCATTGTCAAAATTCACCACAAGGACAGCAACGAAGTGTACCTAAACTCCATTACTAACTGAATCAGAACCCGGCACAACAACAACAACAAGACGAAGTAAATGAAGGTACAATTTCAATTTAGCAAGAGTAAGTTCTCCAGAACATATTCAAGGTAAGTATTCTCAACTTTTTCGGTTAGGTGAGCGAATTTCGAGGACGAAATTCCTTTTAAGGAGGATAGACTGTAACGGCCCAAACCTTCTGACTATGCATAATTATATTTTAAACCATGTGATGAGTGTTTTCCTTTTTTTTGGATTGCCGATCGGGTTAATCTGACCGAACGATCGGGTGTGTTGTGCTTAGCTGGCCTTGGCGCTACACACCGTAGTACGGCCCATTTTAGTGTTTGATGTGTAGTGTCGATCATCTACATCAAAGCTTGAGATGGGTGTTTAGGATTTATTTGATATCCTTGTGTTTGTTTGTGTGGCTTGGATTGAGAGAGAGTGAGAGTTGGTAGTGGGGAATACCAACTCCCACTAACTCCTTGATCCAATGGCCAAGTTTTGTGGTGGTTGGAATGAAGGATGAGATTGGCTTGAGCTAGAGGCTAGGGGCATGGACCTCCATGCTTGTATCTTTCTAAGCTTAAGAGAATCTCAAGCTTCCTCCCATTGTTGGTTTTGCTGCTTGGGAAGCTTGAAGGAAAAGACCTTGGAGCTTGGAGAAGAAGGAGTGCTTGAAGATTTTGTTTTGCATTTGATTGAATCATTTTTCATCTTCTCAAGGTAAGTGATCAAGTTTAATATGCTCTTTGAATGAATTAGTAGCACAATGACACCTTCTTCGATCAAAGTGATTAAAGGCTGGTTTATCCTTGATTTTAGAACTTGATTATGTTAAGTTGCTTTGATGATGATTATAGTATGATAATGGTTGATCTTTATGTGAAATTATATGTTAAGGACATTAACTTACAGTACTCTTTTGTATGGGGTTGTATAAGACTGAAACCCACCAAAAATAACTCACACTCGTGGTTCGGTGGCCTACTCAGCGCGCCGAACTGTTCACCGAACACCCAGAAAACCTTCCTACGATTTCCTCGGCTCCCTGAGAATTCCACTGAGCTCATAATGCCTTACTCTTGGTATTTTTGGATTCCTCTATTTGTTAGGAATCCAACAAAACCAATTTTAGGTGATTCTGACATCTGCACAGAAAGTTATGACCATTTTAGTGTGCGGGTGTCAACCCAGAAACGCTGCTCGACGCGCCGAGTCTCAGTTCAATGCGTCGAATGGTGCACCGAAGAGGGCGCCGAGTAGCTATCCACTGAAATTATTGCCGAGTCTCAAGTTAGTGCGCCAAGGGGTGTGCCGAGGCTGACTTCGGTGCGCCAAGCCACCCCGAATTGTCCTTTTTGACAGAAACTTCACATACAAACATATCTTGACCTAATTAGACTGATTATAATGCTAGTTTTACTGAATTATCATTATTTATAGTAGTTACTTTACTATTGACCCGAGTTTGAGTAAAGGTATCTTAGAATTAGACCTTTCCCTCATACATGTTTGATTGACCTGACTTTGCATTACAACCTATAATTGACCAAATGTGATCAAATATGATGTTGCTCTATTAAATTTTGGATACTTCTTATGGTTCCTTCTTTAATGATGTTTGTACTATCAAATTGTGGATACTTCATATAGTTGCTTCCTTATTCATGTTTGTTCTGTTAAATTATGAATATTTCATATAGTTGCTTCCTTATTGATTGATAAGCCACACATATTGATTTCTGAATTGATTGGTGAGATTCTGAATGAGCCTGTCCTAGACTCTAACATCATTTCTAGCATGTTTTATGCCTAAAGCTGAGGCTGCTCACATATATATTATGCCTAATTAGTTAACTCTCCCCTTTACATTATTGTTGTGTGATATTCACAATCATGGTGTTTGGTTTGCATTTCACATTGTACACAAACTTGATTGTTTAGTTAATGTTCACCCTCTCACATGCACTGCATTGGCTCTTGACCATGGATTTGGTCTATAAGTAATACCCTGTTTCCTGAGTCCATATTTTTTGGACTCCAGATTATTACAAGAGAGTTATGATTTGATAATCATATTGAGTGAAGAGACTGACATAATTATGTTAAGAGAGTAATTACCCCAATATACTTAATCTTATCTTCTGGCATGTTTCCAGTGACATAGTGTGATTATTATTATGGGTTGAGGGACTGTACATCCTAATAAACCACGAGTTTGTGAAAATATGATATGGGATGAGTGAGCTTTGATTGTAGATCGGTATTGTGTGGTTCTCTGAGGTTGTTCTTGCCGATGACTAGGGATTCTTCGCTCTGATAAAAAAATAAGGTGGGGCGCTTGTGTCCTCGAGGTTGAAACCCCTAGAAATTATGTTGCGCGCATAGAATAATCTGTTATTTCTGCCATATATTGGGGGATGGTTTTGTGTTGAGCATCCTTGGCTAGTATGATTGAGATCATATGAGGAACCAACATTTAATGATTACTAGACAAAAAGGATCATATATTTGGGTATGACCCTGTATAGGGAGGGATGGTCCGTTATGAGATCTTGCCCAAAGATGGATCAGTCTATGTGTAACCCACACATACTCCATTTCATATTAGAATGATTGTTTACATCACATTTGGTGATTTTGTATGATAGGTGCACAGCATGCATAAATTAAGACTCGACCTCATGCATCCTTGAATTCATGTCACTTTATTCTCATATTTACTGTTATTGTATAACATCCTAAATTCATGA
>JAUPMG010306319.1:0-16509 GCA_031762675.1 Pachysandra terminalis
CCTCTTGGTTTGGATAATGATTATATATATTGATGATGATGAGATTGTGGGTTGAGGGTGAGAGTCACGGCTTGGAATACCAGATTATGCACGTGTGTGTACACGTGTCATACTTTTGGGATTGGGGTTGTGACAATCAACATAGCGAGTTGGTCTTCTGGGGTCCCACCTTGGTGAGGGGCATCAGCACAATGAGTTGATCTTCCGCGGTATCAACTTGATGAGGAGCATCAACATAGTGAGTTGGTCTTCCATAGTACCAACTTGATGAGGAGCACATAGCGAGTTGGTCTTCCATGGTACCGACTTGGTGAGGGGCATCAACTTAACTAGTTGATCTTCCATGGTACCAACTTGATGAGGAGCATCAACATAGCTAGTTTTTCTTCCGCAGTACTAACTTGGTGAGGGGCATCAAGTTAATGAGTTGATCTTCCGCGATACCAACCTGATGAGGATCATCAACATAGCAAGTTGGTCTTCTAGGGTACCAACTTGAGGAGGAGCATCAACATAGCGAGTTAGTCTTCCGCGGTACCAACTTGGTGAGGGGCATCAACTTAACGAGTTGATTTTCCGCGGTACCAACTTGGTGAGGATTGTGATAAGTGCAATCCTGACAGGTGTCAGTTCTTTGTCAAGCTACTTACCTTTGACAGTTTTCATATCTACAACCTTAAAATAGTGAAGGAAACAAAAATGTTTTTGTTTGTCATTTAACTTTGATATGAAAGATCTAGGAGAGAGGTTGATGTAATAATATGAGGAATTAAAATCCTAAGAAAAGACAATGGACTGGGTTTATCTCAATCCCATTTTATTGAAAATGTCCTTGGGAGATATGATCATTTGGATCATAAACCGGCCCTTACTCCTATAGATCCTAGTATCAAGTTAATGAAACACACTAACCGATGAAAGCTCAATTAGAGTATGCCATTATAATTGAGAGTCTTTTGTATGCTATGAATTGCACAAGATTCGAAATATAGTATATGCTATAGGTATGCTATACAAATTTACAAGTAGTCTAGATGAACACTGGAAAGTAGTATCTAGAGTTCTTAACTATCTAAAGGGTATTATAAATGGTCTACATTATTTTGGATATCCCACTATATTAGAAGGATATAACGATGCTAGTTGGAATAATGTTGAATCCAAATCAAAATCTATCACTGGATGGATCTTTACATTGGGAGGAGCTATTGTATCTTGGTCATCTAAAGCATACTTGTATTTCTGATTCAGCTACGTTATCAGAATTTATCACTCTTGCAGACTCATTTAAAGAAGCAAAATGACTTGGAAACTTATTAATAGATATTACTCTTTGGAAAAAGCTTGTAATGATCCTTTGTGATAGCCAAACAACATTGTATAAAGTCTCAAGTAAGGAAAGTCAAGATATTTAAGTCTTAGACATCAGTCTAGGAGACAATTACTCAAAAGTTGAGTAATTATGGTCGACTATGTAGAGTTGAATGCAAACCTAGCTGATCCTTTGAATAAATTCCTTGCTAGAGATTTGGTCTATAAGATGTCACAAGGAATGGGGTTAAGGTCAACATGAACCTCAAACATCTTATCGAGAACCCAACTCTAGTCTTGAAATTGTAGGCTAAGTTCAATAGGTACAAACAAGTGAAATATGTGGTTTAGCTGGACACTAGAAATTACCTCATTCCTAGACAATTGACTAGTGTCAGGATCTGCATGATAGCGGTTGGATAAAGATTTTTAATAAGTCCTTAAAGGTGACTCACAAACTCACTTGTGTGGATTTAGCTATATGAGTGTGGGAGTCAAGTCGCTTCCTATGAAAAACTTGACCATTTTCTAGAGCACTCAAGAAATCAGGGTACCGGCACATAGTCATTAACATGCAAACCAAAATGATAACTCCATCCCATGAAAATGAGTATGTGTGACAATCTCTGGTTTATCTCTAAAGGTCATTGGTTCATGATTCGTTCACCACAGCACCTTGACAAACTTTGAGTTATCTATACTAAGTGAAAGTTCAAGTTCAAAAGACACTTATTACCTATGTATGCATTTCTGCAATGATGCCATGTTTGTAAACTGTATTTATTAATGGAGTTTATATTTATATTGAAAATGGTGGAGTATAACAGGAGATTTTCAAAAATAGGATTTATTCTGTATTTTGAGTTTTGCCTAGCTTGTGAAATCTAAGTAATCCCACATTGGAAAACTACAACAAGGTAAAGGCTATAAGGTGAGCTCCCTCAAGGGTGCATCGCACTTTCATACAACCGCGCACACGCGTGTGTGCAAGGGCGCTTGAGGTGCAATGGGTGCTTGAGACACAATGGGTGCTTGAGGTGCAATTGGCGCTTTGTAGTTTGGACTTCACATCGCGAGGAGCATAGGAGACTTTTTGGTTTAGAGTGTTGCCGGATCGGACCAGTTCGATTGGGACGATTGGGTTCAATGGTTCGGACCACACTTGGTGCCGGTTTGTTGGGTTGCCCAAAGATCATGATGCTTCACGATCGGACGTACTTTATGGATCTGAGTGATCTAGACCGTCAGATGATGTGTCTGATCCTCTAATGGAGCACACTTGGTTTTGGCATGAACGATACCACTTGATCATAATAGCACCAGATCAAAGAGATGTCAACCGATTAAGGTACCTATACAGGGTGAGAACATGCAACTCTATAAATAGACTAGTCATCAGCCTATTTCATTCATTCAAATCAAACCTGCTTGAGAGGATACAAAAAAGGCTTTCAACTGTTTGGCAACGTCAATTTTTATATATAGAATGTCCTGTTGTCCGCGCACACATCCAAGAGTCACACAAATCATATCAGAGGCATCATTGTATCATGAAGGAAATTTCTCACCAACCTCAAGTGCATTCACGATCTTGATCCGAGGGGGAGAAACTTGTGTAAAAAAGACAACAATTAGATCGTGCCTTGAAGTTTCCTCAAGAACGATGTAGATTGTTCCAACTCTTCGTACGTATGATCCTCCCTTCATTTTCCAACAATTTGATCCAAAAATAGAAGATCATGATTGTTTAAGCAAGTAAATGTCAAGTTTTAACCATATGATCCAAAATATTACTCATCAATCATGAAGTCATATCTGATCGATATGATGATCAAGGGATCTTTGTTGTTACATCTAAGACTATACATTCGGTTGAGTTGACAACAACATTTAACCGCTTGATTAGAATACAACCATGAGATGTGGGATCGGTACCATCCAATTTGATCATTGGGTGATTTCAGCTATCTAATTAAAAAATTTGATAATCTATTAATGATATAGTTTTAACCATTCAATCTTGAATTCTAACAAGGCTAGGTAGCTTATCGAGTAAGCAAGTGTAGGATATTTATGTGAGTTGATCCGGTTGGTCCTTTTGGATGGATTGACGATCCCTGGCACACCTCAGTAGAATGGTGTTGCAGAGAGAAGGAACTGTAACTTGTTAGACATTGTAAAGTCGATGATAATACACGCATCACTACCCATTAGCTTTTGAGGAGACGCATTAATTATTGCAGCTTACATCTTGAAATGTCTCCCAACAAAGTCAGTTCCTAGCACACCATACCAATTATGGATAGGAAGAGCGCCTGACCTAGTTGACATGAGGCCATGGGGGTCGATAGGTCATGTTCATGTGCCTTCCTACCAGAGAAGGAAGCTAGACAAAAGAGTCATTAACTGCATCTTTGTTAAATACTTAGAGCACTCTAAGGGATACGTCTTTGTCTGTGAATAGACCTTCGGGGGTCTAACATAGATTGAGTCACGTGATGTGGGTTTCATCGATGATGATTTCCTAAGCAGGAAGAGATCAGTGATGAATCTAGAGCTCTTTAAGATGAATGAGCTAGAGTTGGGATTAGCAGAAATCACCCCATATCCAAACATTGCTGAGAACGTAGGTTTACAGTAGGATCCTTCGGATTCTAGGGATGTTGTGTATATAATGGGAGTGGATTACCTCCTAGTGGGAGTGTCTAAAAGGATACGTATTCCAGCAATCCCATACGTAGGTGTAGTTGTGGACATATTTCTCATTCATCGTTTTACAATTGAGGGTGAGTCATTCATGACTGTCACGCTAGATGATGATGAGCCTAGTTGATACCGGGAGGCGTTATCATCACCTGCTTCGTAGAAATGGATGATTGTTATACAAGATGAAATGACTTCCACAAAGAAAAGCCAAGTCTCGGAACTTGTTGATCTTCCCCTGGCAAGACCATTGGGAATAATTGGGTTCTAAAGGTCAAGCGCAAGGTAGATGGAAATGTAGGGAGATAGAACACCCACCTCATGGAGAAGGGTTACACCCAGAGAGAGGGTGTTGATTATGAGGAGACATTCTCACCAGTAGTTATATTTTCCTCTATTCGTTTGTTTTGACATCCAACTGGAACAATACCAGTTGGATGTCAAAATTATGTTTCTCAATGGAGAACTGGATGAGGAGATCTATATGGATCTGCTTGAGAGTTTTGTGGTCAAGGGGCATAAACGTAGAGTTTGTAGACTCAAAAAGTGCAATGTCTCCAATATCTGAATAATAATTTGTTTTAGGATCATAAATATTTTTATAGTCATATTAATCAAATCTATCATAAGCCCTTGATTATCATATCTTTTAAAGACAAGGTAATCTAGTATACTCATCAATTTCATCCTCATAATGCACTTCCAGACTTTTCAGAATTGTGGTACCCCTATTCCAATTTTTCTATCAGAAATTACTGATAAGGGTGTACCATCAACCTAAAGTTTAAGGATTTATGTATATGTAGCTACAACAATCCTCTTACCTTAGACGGTAAGTAAGAATCATACTCCTATGCTTGCTATAGAAGGTTTAACTTTGCACATCACAAACAAAGTATACACAAAAAGCATACAACAGACAATTCAAATTTTTTTCCAAGATCAAACAATCCGCACGAAACTCTCAACACACAGTTCAAAGATATAATTCCTAGGATGATATGTCTCTAAGTATAAAGTTCAAAATTCTTTACATATATATACATACATATCACATATAAGCATAAAGAACACACTGCTCAGAATGACTCTTACAACATCAAACAAATTGCAAGAAACACTGAACAGACAGTTCACTGATGTGATTCCTAGGTTAACATGTTCCTATATTCTCATCCTAGGATTTCACTAACGCTAGAGCCTCTAGATTCACAACTTAATTGCATAACAAGTAGTCACACAACTCACATTATGCATACACACAACACAGAACACTTCACATTTAGACACAACATTCAATTCGAAGTATTTCACACAAGGTCAAGCAATTCACATGAAGCACTCAACACACAATTCAAACATGTGATCCATATTATTCTTGTCTATGTTCTCTTCACCCTAGGTAATCAACCTAGAGCTCTAATAATACCAATTGTCACGCCCAGAATCCGAGATACGAAATCTCAAGGATTTCCAAGGGAATGACCTTCGGATCCAAACCTTGGATGCGGCCAAACCAATCAAAACCAATCACATGGTTCAATAAAGCATCCTATATAAACCAATGGAATTCTCATAAATTTAGAACTTAAACAATTCTAACATGGTTCCAATACAATACTCAATGTAAATTAGAATTGTGGCCCAAATGGGTCAAAACCACTAAATCAATCCAAATAAATTAAATGTCTCTAAATCAAGCAGCAACCATTACAAACAACATGCACTCTCTCTCCAAGTCCAGCCATCACTCTCATGGATAACCTGTTTCAAGTAGGGCTAAGCTTTGGAGGCTCAATAGGTAAATCCAATGAAGCTACTCTAAGAAATTTCATAGTCATACAACAACATCCATATTCATGAAATTTCCACACAATACATATATATCACAAACATCCACATTAATAAGCATATCGTCAGTCTCACACAATAACCTCATAATAATATCATGTTCAAACAACACAATCCTCCTATATCACATTCTTGTCATAATATTTCCCATACAGACATGGCATTTCCTAACTTTCTCACACCATCACATTAAAACTATAATTATAACAGAACACAATCATCAGATAAATCCATAATTCTCATGATCATAATCATGCTGAAACACAACTCACATAACCATAATTCATGATGTTAATCATACTGAAACACAACTCATAAACCACAACTCGTGATCTTAATCATGTTGAAACACCTCTCATGATACCATAAATCCTCATAGTCTTCATTTACAAACACACACAATCAATGAGAATGCATAAACACATCAATAACACACAACATCCAATCATCACAAACCAGTCCACTTCACAAACATACAATCAATGGAGACGCACAAACACATAGCAATCAGATGATGAAATGGAAAACACATACAAATGCTCATAAGATAAATGTATGATGCACAATGCTTAAACACATACAAGAATGATAACGAGATGAATGGTGTAATGCACTATGCACATGATTGAGTGAAGATGATGAAATGTATGCAATGCAGAGATGTTAGGCCTAGCCTAACCATGATATCACACCCACGTCTTCTTCAGGTAATATTACCCAAGGGATGTGCCACAACTCAATTAACCATTTCCTTTCAAGGATTGGGTACCCAAAGGTAGGAAAACACCATAACATTTCCTTTCTGGGGACAAGTTAACCCATGACAAAAACCACCGCATTCTTTTTAGGGAATAAGTTAACCCAAGGTAGAAGCACTTTATTTCCTTTTAGGGAACAAGTTAGCTCTTGGTAGAAATCACCCTAAATAGACTCGTACCAATACCAACACATTAGACCCTCCTAGGAGTTCTAAAAACACAACAAACACATAGATCATCGGGCCTTCCTCCCTATGGGGAGTTCTGAAACAACACAGTGAACCTCGTAGGATCACACCCAGACACTTACACATAATACCAGGTCACTAGGGACCTCACACAAACACAAGCACTTTACACATTTAAGTATACCCGCATTACCCATACCTCAAACATACTCATATTATAAATGTATCACACATCATATAATCCCGTAGACTTAAACATAACACAATAGTTTACGGCACACCAAAACAGAAGCACATAGAGTCATTTTGTTGCACAGACATTCACACACACATTTCTACGAAAAACTAACATCGTACTCAACCTAATAGGGATACCACCTAACTACCCACCTAAAACAGGAGCTTTTGGGCTTTGGTCCCAACTCTTGGTTGACCCTAACTCAGACCAAAAATTTCGATTCCAAGTTCGGTTCCTCTTCAACTTTGACCTATGTTCGGTATTTTCATCATAACTATTTATATACTTATCAGAATCACCAACAACTTGGACCATTGTCTAAAAGGGGAATCCTAAAAAAATATAAAATAAATTATATAAACTTAGGTCGCAACTTTCGGTGGACCGAAAGTCAGGCTGAAGGTCTCGATTGGTATTTCGGTTCATCCTCTTGTTCGGTTGCTGGTCCAGAGATTTTGGAATAATTTGGTGAATTCAGTAGGACCTAAGGTTAGGAAGAAGGTCGTATCAACCCAGAAAAGTTTCCTAAAATCCTAGAAATTTGTGCCTTTCATAATTTATTACAAAAACACAGTTCACACTCTGGAAATCACAGATTCGATAACAACATAACCTATTTAATATTCTATACATCCAGTACACCTATAGCACTAAAATAAATTAGGTCATCATATTATCACACACATCATGTTAAAATCATATATAAATCAACCACATTGAATCTTAGCAAACAAATCCTATCTCATGCGTTCCTATCATATTTCTCATGCAAAATCAACATAATAAATATATCTAATACTATTATCATATTCCTATTAAAGTGTTTAGACTAATAACCAAGGAAACATTTACTCTTTTCCCAAGATCTCTTTCTCTATAAATTTTTAGCAGTAGAAGATAACCAACTTTCCTGGAGCCTTTATCTCCTTAAGCTTCTCTTTCGCTTTCTCTTCTTTAGTCAAAACCCAGATCTCCTTTTTCCTCTCCACTCTCTCTCTCTTAGTCGTATGATACACAAGGCAAGGGAATGTGGTTGTGGGAAACTTTCCCACAATCCCACGTATCCTATTTAGAAGGTGGAACAAATTATGGTTCCCTTCCATCTCTCTCCAAAATCTCCATTCGAATTCAAATATTGAATTGGTCTAGACTACCCCTAGAGATTCGTTCATATCACCATCCCATCCCTATTTTTTCATACGTCCAATCCATAAAGCCTAATCTCCATAAGAATTAAAATTACATAAATATCTTTAATATTAATATAATGGTCCATATAATTTGATGTTATTACAATTAAGTACTAATTCAGTTAATTAGACACAGCCCTTTATAACTTATCAAAAATGATTATTTTTGCTCATTATAATTAAATTATATTAATTATAATTTAAAGACATGGGTCGCTATAACACGTCCAGCGCAACATTGCATCTCAGGCCTCCGGGTCTCTTATCCTCCTTTCGTTGCCTCCGCTGTAACAATAGTGCTCGGTTCTTTTCCCGCTCATCAGCCAACCTCACTCCCTAGAGTATTGCTCTCAACATTGGCATGTCCTTCCAGTCTGCATGTGCGACCACAACCACTGGGATGAGAAGCACCTCTGCTCATGAATCAATCCAGTTTGAGCCATTGCTCTCAGCCTCATACTTATCACGCTGCCACCCTTCGAGAAGATTCTCTCAATCACGGACTCCTATCCAGCTTGCTCGCACGACCGCTGCCACTGTGATAATGCCTCATGTTCATCACTCTTCTTTCTACCTTTTGTATTTGTATCATGCCCTCTCGAGAAGCTGCCTACATGTAGTATATTCAGGGTCGCGACCACGAACACTGTGATAACCACCGCTGGTTTACCAACTTTCTTTCTATCTTCTTTTTATTTGTTTGTTTACATATCATTGACGGTCCCGTTATTTAATCATGAATAAACACTTGGTTAGGAGCTAGACTCTCTTTGACTTCATCTTGGCTATCATATTTTCACTATCTAAAGGATTTCAAATGAACCTAAGGGAAGGGAGACCTTTTGTACAATTGCTTAATAGCCTAAACGGATCCATTACGGTGGATGATTACACCTCTAATTGCTCAGGTAACTCAATCAGACTGTGTGGTTTGACGCCTTGCATCAAAACCCAAAACCTCAAATCTGTGGATTAAAATAAGTCCTGGCACACCCACCGCGTGACAGACACACACACTCACTCACACCACACCGTGCCAGGCGAGCAAGCCGCACCTCGGCCACGCATGACCGATGAGCAGAGAGGGACCCTGAGAAAGAACAAAGGACGAATATATGGGCGATTCATGAGGATGAAATTACGCTAGCCGATCAAGAGGCCGCACCGACCAAGATGGATGATGATCTAAAGGCCAACGTTCAAGACCCTTTAGCTGAGATCAATTTAGGGAATGAAGAGAACCCTTAGCCGATATTCTTCAATGATCGCCTAGATGAAGGCTACAAGCTCAAATTGGTGGCCATTCTCAAAGAATTCTTAGGTTGCTTTGCCTGGGACCATGAGATGCCTGGCCTAAGTCATGCTTTGGTTGAGCACATGCTTCCAATCAAAGAAGGCTTCAAGTCAATCAAGCAGCCACCAAGAAGAATGACAGCTGAAGTAACGACCAAGATCAAATAGGAAGTCGAGCGACTTCTAAGAGCTGGCTTAATACAACCGATTAGATATACTGAATGGCTGTCTAACATGGTATCGGTCATGAAGTATAGTTGGATGTTGAGGTTGTGCATTGCCTTCAGAAACCTCAACACAGCCACAACCAAAGAAGAATACGTGAAGCTAGTGGCCGATCTACTGGTTGATTGAGCGGTCGACCATGAAATCTTGTCATTCATGAACGACCATTCAGGCTACAATTCGATTCACATCACAGAAGAAGATGTGATCAAGACAGCCTTCAAATGTTCAGGTGACATTGGTACTTTTGCTTGGACGGTCATGCCTTTTAGCCTAAAGAATGCTGCTGAAACCTATTAGAGAGCCATGGACACCATTTTTCATGACATGACAAGAAGGTTCCTTGAAGTCTACATTGATGACATGGTGATCAAGTTGAAGACCAATGAAGAACACCTGGCCGACTTGAGGTGCACATTCGAATGAATAAGGAGTCATCAGTTGAAGATGAATCCACTCAAATGTGCCTTTGGAGTCTCAGTCGGTAAGTTCTTGGGATTTTTGGTCCATCGAAGAGGCATTGAGGTTGATTGAAACAAAGCACGAACAATCATTGAAGCTAAGCCACTTAAGAACAAGAAGCAGCTACATGGCTCCTCTCAACTGTTCCAACAAATCATCGATCCTAGGCAGTGGGTACTTGTTCTCCACAGTCACCTGGTTCAACTGTCTATAATCAACACAAAGGTGAAGCGACCCATCCTTCATATTCACGAACAAAACTGGTTTGTCCCACAGAGATGTACTCGACTTGATGAAACCAAGTGCACTCAATCTGTCCAACTGCTCCTTCAACTCACGTAACTCTATTAGAGCCATCCGATAAGTCGCTAGAGAAATAGAAGAAGTACCCTGCACTAACTCTATACTGAAGTCTACCTCCCTCTTAGGTGGCAAACCTGGGATCTCTTGGAATACAACACCGAAGTCCCGGACTATGGGAATATCCTCTAAAGATATCTTCTATCCGCAGCACACAGGAAGTCTGTCTGATAGGCGTCTTTGTCAGTCCCAAGGAATGTCAGACGTTTACCACGTGGAAGATCGAACACTACCGACTTCTCGAAGCCATTCAACCTGGCATGATAGGTAGAGAGCCAATCGATACTGAAAATCACATCGAAGTCTACCATGTCCAATACCACTACGTCTGCCTCAAGATTTAGGTCACCTACTCTTACCACACAAGCATGACATATTCGGTGTAGAGTAGCGATCCCTCCCATTAGATTAACTACACTCAACGGACTCTCCAAACTACTAGGATGCAATCCCAAAAATAACATGTAGCTACTGGATGTGAAAGAACGAGATGCTCTTGAATCGAATAAAACACAGACTGGAGTATGAAATAAATGAAGAGTACCTTCCACAACAGCATTAGACACTCGGTCGTCATGGGGAACTGATGTATCTATCATAGCATTGGCCTGCCACTCAGTACTGATCTAGGTGGAACTAGTCTACTGTCATCTCCCCTCAAAGGTGCTCTGCAACGGTTCTGAAGAAAGCCATTTCTACCGTAGTTGTAGCATAACCTCAAGTCACGCTGAAGGAATGATTGCTCGTGCGATGGTAGTGGCTGCCTCTGTGCATCGCCTACTACAGGAACTGTTGCATTCACAGGTGGAGTCCTAGCCAATCTGGCATCATTCTACTGACGTCTCTCGATATTCTGCCTCTGTTGGTAAGGCTGATACCAACCCTTGTCCTACTGGGGCTGGTCCCTCTGTGATGAAGCTCGATCCATGTTCCGTTCGATGTGTCGTGCACACTCCAGAACCTCGGTGTAGGTCCTGAGTCTCTGCAGTACTACCTTGGACCGTACTGCTAGTCGCAATCCCTCCTCAAACTTAGCAACTTTGTCCGCTTCGTCTGCTATCGTGGTGCGTACTTAGACATCATCGCGAACCTGGCCTCGTACTGAGCGACAATGCACGAGCCCTGCTCTAACCTCATGAATTTGGAAACATCCTCCTATAGCTGCTCGAAAGATAGGTCTCGAGAAACTAACTCAAGAACATCTCCCAAGTCATGGCCGCATCCAAGTTCCTCTCCACCATGTCCCACCAGTGGAGCACCTCGCCCTTGAGCATGAATGTGGCTAAGGACACCCTCTGGTCGTCTAGACACCCCATTGTCTTGAACACCTGCTCAATATCAAGCAACCAGTTCTGAGTAGGGGCTCACCCAATCCATCGACATTAGGTGGAGTCAACTTCTTGAATTTCTCCAACCAAGCAATCAAAGATCCCCAAGACCCTCCTCTAGTCAGCCATGGCCCTTCTCTCCATATTATCCCGTTGCATAGTCGCCATGTCCCCCAGAATCTGGTAGAATCCTGCTAGCTGAGGGTCAGTGTCGACCCTAGCTCAAGAAGATGATCCCTCACTAGCAGTAGCTCTCCTCCTTCCGAGACATCTACAAACCCAAGGTAAACATTAAGTCTACTAATCTACCACCTCACATCCTAGTAATCATGTAAACAACTATCATACAAGTATAACAAACAAGCATGTTATCAATCAGCACACAATTCCTAGTTTGTATTTCTATGTTTCTTCATCCTATCTTCAGATTTCTATGTGATCCCTAGGTTCACTAGTCTTCTAATATCCTTACTCTAAGTAAAACCTTATGCTCTGATACCAATCTATCACGCTCCGAAACCATGGCATGAATCCCTATGTGGGCAGCATGGATCTCAATTATATATATATATATATATATATAGATATATATACATTCACATAGTAACACATAAAATTATCACAAATATTAGCATAAGAATCACATACAAGAAGGTACATGCTCCATAAGCACATCTAACAACGTATCATGCATTTTCTACTATGAATACACTTATATCTGAGATTTGACATATATATATGCACATAAGCGCACCTATATTCATAAATTCACATGCATAAACATGATCACACTCATCCACACCCATGGACACTATTATTATTAACACGAAGAACAACAGAGATACCTACCTCTTTGTTGAAAAACCCAGAAACTGTAGAATTCTCTCTACTTCTTCTTCTAACTTCTTCCACTTCTCTCACTCTTTCTTTTCTGCTCTAGGAAAATTTCTTCTTTCTCTTATTTTTCTTCCTCTCTTTTCTGCACTCTTCCTTATTCTAGAATTTGCAGTAGCCTTCTCACTCTCTTTCTCTCCAACCCAAAACCCTAAACTCTTTTCTTCCTCTTTTGCTGTACACACACCTCCCTATATCCTCTATTTCTATTCTCTTTTGATCTTTCCTCCTAAGATTCACACGCACCTTCTAATTAGATAAGGAAGGATTCCCCTTAGAAGTCCTTCCTTAATAAGACTTCTAATAGAAACCAAATCTCTCCCTCTAATCTAAGTAATTCAAATCTACATTGAATTATTAAACTTAGCTTGCACTAAATATTGGTCCATACGACAAGTCTAATTTCAGCCCAACTTAACTTTAAATAATTACACCATATCCCCGCACTTTCACTTAATTACAATATGACCCCAATTCTACACTAAATTATAAAAATATGAATTCAACACATCTTATCATTATAATTCTCATACAAATATGGATATATAATATTACTAAATTAACCTAAATATTATGATTCCTTCTGAGTTAACTAATTCAAGTTTCTATACTAATTAGAAGCACAAAAAAACCAAATTAATTATTATACTAATTTCTAGTATAATAATTAATTTGGAACACTTATTTAATTCATTTAAATAGTTCCAAATTAAATATTATACTAATTTCTAGGTTCAGGTCATTACACGTTAAAGATATACATTTCATTCATAGAAACATCGATCAGCATTCTCTTAGCTCAAGATAATGACCATAAATAAGAGCAGACGGTATATTATTTAAGTAAACTTTTGCTATCGACCGAAACAAGATACTTTGTTTCGGAAAGGTTATGTTTATCCTTGTACTATGCCACCACGAAACTAAGGCATTACTTAATCACTAAAATGGTACTAGTAATAGCGTCGATCGACGTGATTAAGTATATGTTATCTAGATCGCTCCTCATAGTGGCCGATTTTCTTGCTGGTCATCCATCGTGCTCAATCAACGAAGAGCGGTTAAAGGAATATGATCCCTTTACGGTCGATCTTGTGCTGTGGACCTTTATCATTGATGGGTCAGGAATGGAACAATCAGCAGGTGCTGGAATGATCATCATATCTCCAAAAGGGAGACGGTAAGAGCATGCATTCCAGTTAGATTACCCAAGTACTAACAATCATGATAAATATGAAGCTCTCATCATCGATCTAGAGATCTTGACCAAACTAGGGGCTAGGAACGTCAGAGCGATATGGGATTCACAATTGGTCATAAATCAATTAACAGGTAAATACAAATACTTGAGTTGGTAGTTGGCACCTTTCTATGCCACAACCAAGCAATTGATTGATGATTTTAACGAAGTCACACTGCAACACTATGTATGGTCAGAAAACACAGAGGCCAACGAGATGGCCCAAGTAGCTTCCGACTTGATCATACCTGAAGGTGTTACTTCCAGAACAATAAGCGTTCAAAAACTGGCCCTTCCATTCGTGGCAAGGAGGACCAGAGGATTGGAAATATTCATGATTGAACTTCAAGAGGATGATTAGAGATTCTCGATTGTCAACTAACTCAGATATCCTAAATGTAGGACTAAAAGAATGATCAAATCCGTGTCCACTAACTACCTGTCATATGACGATGAGCTATATAGGAATGGAACTGATGAAGCTCTGTTAAGATTTCTCGGCCAAACTGAGGCCAGACTTATCATGTTCGAAGTTCATGAAGCGATTTGTGGGTCTCATCGAGCAGGAATCAACATGAGATGGCTAATCGGAGCCATAGCTATTTCTGGACCATCTTGAAAGGTTGCATAGATTATGCAAAGAGAAGTGAGCCATGTTAGAAACATGGACCAGTTCAGCATGCATTGTCAGTCGTAATATAAAGCCATGGCCATTCAGAGGGTGAGCCATGGATTTAATCGAAAAGGTCAATTCCATATCTTCTATCCTGCACGGGTTTGTTATAGTTGCGACCGATTACTTTACAAAGTGGGTAGAAGTCGGGATGATGACAAAGGTAGAATAGACAGATGTGATCGAATTCAACAACGAGTTGATCATCCATAAGTTTTGAATACCAGAGAAAAAGGGCAGCTATGAGAAGTGTCTTCATAGGAGGACAAATGTTCCAATTTGCAAAGGACTACGGGTTCAAGATCCTAAATTCAACTCCCTATTACGCACAAGAAAATGGGAAAGCAAAAGCAACTAACAAAGATCTGAAGAATGTCCTAAGGAAGATGGTTGAGGACAAACCTCGGTCATGGCATAAACGATTATCAGAAGTGGTAAGTGCATACCATACATCTTACAAGACAAGCATAGGCACCACACCGTTTGCCTTAACATACGGACACAATGCAGTTTTTCCTCTAGAAGTAATGATCCCGTCACTCAGGGTAGCATTTCTGCATAGGTTCTCCCCAGTCGAATTCACAGAGGCCACGATAGCTGAAGGGGAGGACCTGGATGACGGCCAAATTAGAGCCTTGGACATTCTTGTAATAACCCAAACAAAAATAATAGGGTTAATGTGTAAATAACAAAAGATTATGGGTGATGAGAGTAAAGATGCTAAAGAGTTGCGAGAACCCGTCAAAGGCCCAATCAGAACCGTCACAAGAGCCCGAGCTAAATGTTTCAAGGAAGAGCTCAACAATTTGATCAAGAAGGTCCAAGGAGAGGAGCTGGAGGTGATCAACAAAGAAGAATCAACTAGATTAGTCCACGTCATCAAAGTCTAAGTCAACACTTGAATCCACATGGAGGACTTCTTCGGTGGCACGAATTGCTTTAATCCAACCATTTTAGTTAAAGAGTAATTTAGTATTCTAAGAGTCTTTTCATTATCCTAAGTAATTAAGAGTCTTTTAGTTATTCTAAGAGTCTTTTCATTGTTCTAGATTGTAATTTTCAGCCTATATTATGGAGTGTAAGACAATGGAAAAGTCACAACTTTTTATTCAGAAAATTAAGAGTATTCTCTTTGGTTCTTTAGAACTTTTCAAACTTATCAAGGATTTCCTTGTGGCGTTCATCCTCGAATTATCAAACGGTTCATCCACCCCCGTTTGTGGCGTCTTCATCATACCAAGGTTCTTGCTTCAATGTAAGCAACGGGTTGAAGTTTCCATACAAATCTGATTCTAGACGATCGAAGTTTCTTTTCGATTACTGGTTTCGTCACAGGTTGGCGTGGTTCGTATATCATTTGGTATCAGAGCAAGTTCTAGTTTCAGGTTTTCCGATCCTTTTACTTTGTCAATCTTGAATATTCATATATAGTTCCAAAAAAAAAAAGGAAGTGTGTTGAAATTTGTTTGATAAAAAAAAAAAAAAAGGAGTTGTGTTGAAATTCGTTTGATCATCAAATTTCTTACCATCTTTTTGTTTCAATATTTTCATCTTGTAATTCATTCTAGAATCTACCATCTAGAATTTTCTTCCCCAACAAAATCCTCAAAATTCATAGTCCAAAATCTAATTGTTTGTGTTTCTCAATTCTGAACCGAAATTCCTTATTGATAAGTTCTTGGTGAATTGTTGCAGGAAACTTTGTCATTGTTTGATTGGTTTAATAAGAACCTATAGAGAAATACTTTGAGTGGAAAAAGGCAAGAGTGGTGAGCACATAAGAGGGTAAAAGCCA
>JAUPMG010306330.1:0-16507 GCA_031762675.1 Pachysandra terminalis
GCGTGCGAATCCGGCGAGATCCCGATCCTCCAACCCTTTTCTTTCTCTTCTCTTTCTCCTTCTTTCTTCTTCTTTCTCTCCAACAATGCAAATATTAGGCAAATGAGGTTTGCTTTGCAAACCTCACTAAAGAGAGACTCTCTCTCTCTCTCTCTCTCTCTCTCTCTCTCTCTCTCTCCGCCACGTGGCACAATCTGAGCGGCGCGAGCTAGTAAAATAAATCAAGATTACTGGATTTAAGTACCTGAGCACTAGTTGCACAATAACGTGCACACACCTCTGGATTTCAAACATAATTAATTACTCAAATAAAAATATAACAATCAACAAAATAAACACATTATCAATACTAAATAAAATAATCAACAATTATAATATTAATTTATATATCCACAAGTCTGATTATAATGCGGTCGTATTGACCCGGCCGATATATATATATGTACATATATTTTAAAAGAGAATATTATAAAATTACAAAAATATCCTTCTTGGTATTTAGAGATGTTACAAGTACACCTTCAATATCTTGTGTATTTGTTCTTATTTTAGCATTTTGAGGATGGGGAAAGATCTTGATTGATTGTATCCTCCCTTCCCCATGAATTTCATTGAATCTTATGACATCCTTAGGAGTCCAAACCCCTTGAGATCAACCCGCATTATCAGACCTCTTCTGGAAATCCCAAATTTTAGGATTCTGAGACTTTTAGGGAATTGTAGATCTACTTGTGTAGACCACTCCCCTTAACCTAATATCTGCAACGAAGCTCCCTAGACTATCATGAACCAATGGGTAAAATCTCACCCAGAAACACCCTGGGATGCTCTTTGGCGACCTTCCTCGGCTCATCGAACCACCCCTCCGAGCATTCGGCGACCACCTCGACTCGTTGAATGACAAAGACCAATTTTCAGTTACTGGTGAGGTCGTCGAACCCTTCTCGGTTCGCCGAGGACCTCGCCGAACATCTCTCGACGAGCCGAAGGTGCGCCGAGCATCTCGTCGAGACCCAATTTCAGTCTTTTGCTTGGTTTTGACCTTAGACACCTGTAATATCTCCAACCTAGTTGTTCTAACACACTTTTGGAGTTTGTGGACTTGTCCAACAAAACATGACCCCTCAAACCAAGTTATAACCTACTTTGAGTTAGCCGAGCAGTATGAGTTTCTCAGGAAGCATATGTGAATAGCCCCAAACCTATTCTTAGTTTGTTCCCCTTAAATCGTACACGTTTAAGTATAGAATTGATTTTCATGTTAATATATGACGTATTATTTATACCTGTGAATGAATCAATATTATCACCGTCTTCATGTCTTTGATCTGTTAATTATAGTAATTTCTTATGTTGATGTGCACATTGAATACCACACTGATTATATCATGTTTACACGTTTAGACGATTGGTTTGTGCTTAGTGTGCACTTTTATACGTTGTAGTGTAGAATCATAGGACTGTGCTCATGTGTTCGCTGAATTGAATATATGATTGTGAATCATCGTGTGTTGCATTAATTAATGGACTTGAATAATATGAGTGGCATATGGACCGACCTGCTATAATAGCACAATCTAATACCCCATATGACACTTTTGGGTATAGACTCACATGTGAGATGAATTGACTTATTGACCATTGATGTCCTAAACGGACAGTTGTTGTTAGCTTCCAATGTGAGGGATATGTTCTGTATGATGATCCCAATAGACTTGAGGAAAGATGCAAAGTGAGAAAAGGTTCACAATGTGATGTCCAATAGCTGAAGCATGATTTACTCTTCTGTATGATGTAAATATGTATGATTTCCTGAGGAAGCCTTACGCTAGCGAAGGCCTTACCCATGATTAAAAATAAGTGGGGAGATTGTGCCTCCTAGGTTGAAAACCCTTAAAACTATGTTGGCACATAGAATATCATCCTTGACAGGCCTAACCACCACCACCCCACTAAAAGCACAACCACAACCACCACTAATTATAGAGAAATATTATTTAAAATAATAATATAATATCAAAAAAGCAATTTATTAGCTTATTACTACCAAACATGCTTTTTTGCTTTTCAACAATACATCAAAGGTTTACCAAACAATTTTGCTTCATGAAAATATATTTTTAAAAGAAGAGAATTTGCTTATGCTTTTTTACTTCAAATAGCAAGAAAGCATGAGCATTACCAAACGCATCCGCATTCTCACATTTTCTTGCAGTCCTAAACATAGAATTTGTGCCTATCCTTTTTGAACTTTGGGGAGAATGGGAATTTTTTGTTTCGTGAGACCCACACTTGTCTACAACTTCTTACTATTCAAACACTGTTGGCTGAAAATTGGTCTTTCTTGTATACGCTCACAAAACCTAGTCTTTACAAATTCTTACTATTCATACACCTTATTGTGCCAAAAAGTTTTTTTTAAATTATCTCAATAAATCGTAAATTCAACAAAGGGGATTTTTTTTTCGGGCTCTGTTTGGATAGCCGGTTTTTGAGGGAAAATATAAGAAAGACGGTTTTCCTACAATTATATTTGTGTTTGGATACATAAAAAGTGTAGGTCTTACAGAAAATATTTCAGTCAAACTAATTTGACTGCAGGAAAAGTTCTCTTTTTGTTTTTCGATAAAAAAGGAACGAATTTGTAAAAAAAGAAAATGAAAAAATGAGGAAAAATAGCATGTTTCTCATCCTATCTTTCACCACCAAAGTTTCTTTCTTGCACTTATACAATGAAGGGTAAAATAGGTAAATAAAAAAATTTCTCATTCATTCCTATTAACCAAATATCAAAATCATGTTCAATCATAGTCATACATTTTTCTAATGCAACCGAACAGTTTCCAACAAAATTAAATATCACTTCCCAACATTCTACTTTCTTGCACACACCTTCACAACTAGCTTTCTTGGCATCCAAACGGAGCCCCCACAGTATTTCTATGAACAGTGTGCGTTTCCTCTCCTGCTGAATCTCGTCGTAGGGATCATGACACGTGGCATTAGCCGCTTGCGCAACACACTGACCATTTAAGTGGGTAAAGGGATGAACGTCTGTTAACAAATAATCATGTGAAATTACTATTTTACCTTTGGGTGGGATCGATGGCTGAATCATCTGTACTTTCCGAATGCCTGAATAGGATCACTCTCTACGTAACAACAGTTCAATGACATTGAATTCTACATTAACTTGCTAATGGAAGCTAGACCATTCGGAAACGTCCAGTCAGAAGTGCCTCTTCAGAACCACAAGGACACATTCACGTTCAAGCAGGGATGGGCATTTCCCCGAAAAGATTGGAAGTTCCATTGAATATGCTACTTGGTATCTCAATACTTGGGATACAAAAGAATTGAATCTAAACATTGTAAGATTTTACATAATTATTTGAAAAAAGTTATAGGAATTTATAGTGAAGACAGTGTAATTTGAACATACAAAGTGATCTAAACTCTACCGGAATGGAGCAACCGGATTTGGCGCGCTTGGGATCTTCAAGCTTCTAAGCTCTTTACAGACTTGATCCAACATACCCATGAAGTCCCTCACAATCACAAAAATTCGAAGAGGGTTGGCTTCATCTTTGCTCACATTTCCATGAAAATACTCTGTAATTTCTTTCACATGTAAAAGGACTCGATTTTCGTCTTCCTGCAACTCCTTGATACTCTTCGCTGCAAAATCAAGAAATGATTTCATCGAGATGACAAAGTTCTTACTTTGTTCATCCAAACACAAATCTTTGTGTACTAAATGATGCAACTTGGCCATTCCATCTGATAGGTTTGAGACTGATCTTAATAGAACATCCAAGTCTATAGTAGCAGTCTTCTTCACATTGCAAAGCTCAATACTCAACTGAGAAACAAGATCTAGCCCCATTCTTCTATAAACTTCTACCATTTCATCAACAGTTTCTGTTTTAATTTTTTGACTGTGTTTTTCTATAATGATTTCTGATTCTTTAACTCCTTCGGATCGAATCATTTCCTGGACAACGAAATGTAGTAAGGTGGTCTTCCCATCGGTTCCTTTCACATCTGAAAGCTTAAGGAGAGCATCGAGTTTGAACGCTCGGGCGCCTCCTCTGATCGTCCCCACGTTCATCCTGTTTCCTGTTCTGAGCACAGCTTCAAGTAGTTTCAAGAAGAGCCGACTCGATCCAAGTTCTTTGCACGCCTCCTAACAGAAATTAGAACAACAAGAAGATTGGCCATTTCAGTATTACTGGTTTGTTTGTTCATCAATACTATGAAGATTTATAATATAGACTGTGTGCGCGCCCAAATGATAGTGTCCAAAACCAGAGATTCAGATTTTACAGATGCCGGAAGAGCCACAGAGATCTGCGGAGGATAGAGAGGGCTAGGAGGACGAGGACAGTGGGAAGATATTGGAGGATGTACCATAGCGAGTCAATCCTGTAAAACGGGCAAAGTGATTCCTATTTATAGGTGGTACCCGCTCCCCAAATCCAGCATAGATTACACCGCCATCCACGAATGTTGGCGATGCAATCCGCATATCCGATCCTCCATATCGAGCCCACTTGCCGTTCTCATATCTTAATTGGTTTCCATGAAGGCAAACCATCATGGTGTGTATATTTAGACAAGAGAGGAGCGAACTCCTTATCCACACCCACCAAACCACATGACTCAATGATCCCCTGCCAGGCCCGACCCATCGGCCTCCATTGCTCTTTGGAAACGGGTACAATGCCCGTTTCCAATGCACCATATGCTTTGTGACTTTACTGGGGAAAGGACGCTTGGGTCCTTTACAAAGCATCACTCTGTATCATGAGATTCTTCCAGATCATGCAACATAGACTGTTACCTCTAGCATTGCAAAAGATTTTCGGAGATGAACTGCTTCATCTTCGAATGTGTCTCTATAGAGCATGGCCTCAATCCTTGGAAAGGCGAAGGGAACATCAAGCATTTCCTTAGCAAACTTCTCGGCCAAACCCAATTCGTTGATATCTCCCTTGTAGTTTGAGAGCTTAGCCTCTTCTTCCTTGGTAAGTACCATCTTGATCAGTGCCTCCAATTGTTGTATACGCAATCCATCCCCTGCTTGTCAAATTTTTTTTTACAATTAGAATAAATCTGTTAACAAAATTTTGTTTGTTCAAATGATTATCAATTGTTCTATGATTCCTACCTTGCACCAGTGCAGCACAGACTTGATCAGCAGTTGCATTCAGGGCTTTTGAGAGTATAGTTATGTTTTGAAGTCTTTTGGGCTCAAGAATGTGCTTACTTGGAGAAGGACTCTTGCTCTTACCTTCGTCGTTCTTCATCGAACTTTGCATATTGTACCCAAAGAGTGACTCGATCATTTCTTCGTCAAGTCTGTTTCATCAACAAGTCAGAAACAAGGAAGCTAGCTAGATATCACGAAAATATTAGAAATTGAGAAGATGGTGTTGTTGGCTTACTCAAATGAGCTTGATCTAAGCTTGTCCCACACCATAGAACGATCCGGGGCAGCTCGTACTTTGTCCCAGTGAAGTGGTTTCAGTTTTGGCAGTGGAGCTCCATCTTTTCCCAAAGGCGTGAATTGGGGAAGATGGGATGGTGGTGGTGGGGGTGGGGGTTTGAGAGAGTTACTACGAGCTTTTGGAAATGGAGGTGGAGTTGGTGGACATGGTGGTGGAGGAACACTTCTAGTTCTACCCAATGGAATTGCTAAGGGATGAGGAGGTGAAGAAGGGAAGTTGATTTCTGGGGTTTGGTTTGATCCTGAAGAAGAACATGATGAATTTGATGTAATTTGCGTTGAACGAGACGAAGAACGAGAAGGGAAAGTATGTACATGAGGAGGTGGTGGTGGAGGGGGAGGAAAATCTTGTAGAGAATTTGAAGATAATGGGAATGTTAGTGTTGATTGTTTTGGATCAGATGGAGAATGGAGAGGAGAAGTTTTGGAAAATCTTGGGGGGGAAGTTTCGGAAAATTTTGGGGAGGGAACTTCTGTTGGATCACTCAGACTACAATCTGAAGCATTTGAAAGCCGCACAGTTGGCGAGTGTGAATCACAGAAGGAATGGAAGGATTCATCGTTGGATGAATAAGATTCAAGGGGAAGAAGCATTTTATCACTTGATTCACATTTCATGAGTTCTACTTCCTCATGATCAGAAAGAATTTCTTCTTTGGCCAAAGAACAACTAACATTATCAGATTCTGATTTCTTTGTTTCTTCTCTTGATTCACCTCCCTCATGCAATGGAGAATTCAACTGGTTTTGATTTGATGGTATGTTCATAATTTCCTCTCTTAATGAGTCAAGATAGAAAAGATCTGGGCCCGGTTCGAAACTCACCTTGTTTGCTGAATTAGAGGAATTCACACACTTTGATCCACCTCTGGATCCTCTGTCCATGCTACAAACTGATGTTGATCTCGCAGATCTCCTCCGGCGACCTCTCAAGAACTTCCGGCACATCAGGATTAGACCAAGAACACAAATAACAGAAGTTGCACCGGTGGACGCTACGACTGCCATAAGAATTCTTCTTGCTCTGGCCTTATCTCCCTTCCTTCTTCCCATTTCATGGGCTGGTGGGACCGGACTTGGTCGAGGCGATCGACGGCGGGAATGTATGTGGATAGGAAGCACTGGAACAGGAGCAGGAGCTTCAGCTTCAATGGTGGGTGATGGAGAAGGTGATGGGAGTAATCCATATTCAACAACACCATTAGATGGAGTGATTCCAATCAAAATTCTGAATTTTTCAATGATCAAACCCTTCATCTCTTCATTCTCATCCACTCCTGAGACCCTTTTAATCTGGGTTTCTCTTGCATCTGAGTTAAGCTCCTTTAGGCCGCCATTTTCTTGAGAATTCTTTGCAGCATCAGGCATCAAAAGCTGAGAATTGAGGAACACAATGAGTATGAAGATGAAGAAGATCATGTAGAAAATCTCAGACCCAGAACCCATATTCTTTCAATCAAAGATCATCAAGTGATCAATCATCTTTCTGCTTATAAACCTTTCTCATCTTTATCTTTTTTTTTTGGTTCTTTTTCTAAAAAAATTATTTTTGGTGTAGAGGGGTAATGTATAGAGGACAAGATAAATCACCGAACCTTTAATGCTACTCCAAGGAACCCCTGAACATGGCAGGTGCAGTTGTACTGTGCCTTCTTTACCACTTTAATCCATATATACTCTCACCTCCATTAGTTTCCCTGCAAAAACACTGTTAATTCTGTCTTTCAGCATTACCCTTTTGGCATCTCCTCACTATTAACTTTCTTGTCTCTTTGTTCTCTCCTTTCATGTCTGTTATACAAAAGCTGAGCATGTTTATCTTCCCTCCATCAGTCAGATTTAGATACTCCAAAACCCCAAGTCATGGGTATTACTGTATTAGAGTTTTTTTTTTTTTTTTTTGTACTAGGGTATTGGAGTTGAATTGAGCTTATGAAGTTATTAAATTTCATCAAGCCATGCAAAAGTGTCTAAGTGGGTCCCATTTGGTTGGACCTCCATACCTCCCAAGAGAGTGATAATGTAAGTTTCCTCCAAACCTAATTATTAAAGGAGGGGGGGAAGCAAGTGGTCCATGATTTTCCCTTTCATGTGAGATTTCCTATAAAACAGCAAAAAGTCATTTGATTTGAACTGTTAGAAAGTAGAAACTAGAGACTAGTTGTCTTTTTTCTTGTTCATTATAGCTCAAACTCATGCAGTAAACAAGATGTTTTGAGTTGCTTTTCTTGTTAGATACTCATTAAAGGGCCCATGGTTTGGTGGGGTTAAGTCCATCTAGCTGCTGTTCACCTTTATAGACAATGGGGTCTAGCCTGTGTGGTTTGGTACAGTCTCACCTAATCAAAAGGAAAAAATCTTTTCTGACCAAGAAAATACTAAGCATATCAATCTGTTGCAATGGCTTGACTTAACAGTTACTTGCAACCCAATGACACATCTCACATTATATAGGGACACCAAGCACAAGACCCTGGTACAAGCAAAGTGATGTAGTGGAGGTGATCGCGGATGCTTATTTACAAGCGTTGTATCAAAATAATATATACTGTGCACACCGTGGCCTCAAACGAGCATAGCTTGGCGCTCCGGTGTCGGAATTAGGCGAATTGTATGCCATTGAAAAAATAAAGACGAGAGCTACAACATTCGTGATTTGTGCCATAGCGTGAGACCTTTTTTGGCCGTTTGAGGTCATGTAGACCCTCAAAAGAGCCTCTAAAAGTTTCTTTTATCGTTTTAGTAACTTTTGTTTACTTATTTATTTTAGTGTTATTTTTAGCAGTTTAGGGTTTCTTTTGAGTTGAGAATTGTTATAAATAGGGATGATATTGTAGAGAGGAGAGATATAGATACTTTTATGAAAGAATGAGAAACCTTCTCTTATTCCTACTGTTATAAGGTTTTGCCTTTAAAGCCTAGTAACTCTAGAAAGTTGTGTGTTCTGTGGCCGGATTCATCAACTCTTTTCTTCTTCACCTTACATCACAAAGCTACAAACAAAAGGTATTGGTATATTTGGGGGGATATTATTGCCTGGGGATCCACATATACGGATTACTGTTCATGGATGAATAGGCAGGAAACTAAACTTGGCATTCTAGTTTGCAGGTTTTCCTAAGCTTAGTCACCTCCATATTTACCCATTCTAGTTTGCAGGTTTTCTTAAGCCCAACCACTTCTATACCCAATACCAGATTCTGTCATAGTCAAGGATATTCTAACATAATGAACTCTACTGAGGAATACTAAAGCATCCTTAGATACCTTAACATCTCCACCTGATTTCATAATCTTCCTTTGAGTTTCTACACTTTGAACTAAAAATTCATGTTTTTTTATGGGAAAGAACTAAAAATTCATGTTATTTATAACGTTAAATGATTCATTTTATAGAAAAATTGTCCAACGCTCGTTCACGAATAAGAATGCTAAAATAAACAATTCATCAAACAAATTAGTGCACACAACCATAAGGCTTTTATACCTATTGTTGGTTTGGATTCAAGCCTGCAACTGAGTTCCATTACCATAAATCAAGCAACCAAAAACAACAATTTTTGTGATTTTGAAAACTTGTGTAAAGAACAATATGTGGGCTGAATATGAATTACAGGTTACAAATGCTGTAAAATTCAGATTTTTTTCCACTTCATTCCATATTTTTTCTGTTCTTGATTGATCATTTCTAATATCAACCAAGGAAAATAAACCATAGCCATTTCAATATGTTGCATGGTTTCAAAAATGATACATAATGATCTCCAAATAAGCTAAACAAATAGATACAGAAACAAATGTAATGGGTACCTATGTCTTTCATGGGGGCTCAAACAATGAATAAAAAGGAATTTTCACTAGGTCTATAGAAAGAACAAGCTGCCTTTTTCTATTCTTTTACCAACAGAGGCTGCTTAGCTTCAAAATTTTCTTCCTTGTTTTGCTCTAAATCCACCACCAATCCACTCTTTTTCCTATATATGCAGTATAGCACAAGCTAGAGGAAGCCTAAGGGGGATCCCAAGAAATTAGGAGACTGCAAAAACAAAAATAAAACAAAGTCATGAAGTCTGAAATACTAGAAAGAAAAAACCAACTAATACAAATCCCATAAAATAAAACTAAGGTTAATGTTCTTCAATACGAACCGCAAGCAACACATCGAAACCCAGTAGCCCATATATCAACCAAAGTGTACTTGTGAGGAAAGTGAACAAGGATAGGTGGAAGGGCATGAATTCTACACTCTTTGTCTCCATCACTTGTTTCTGCAATTACATAGCAAGATGACCAGTTAAATTCAAAAACATATCCATTGATGCAGAGGAAGAGTACTACTACTCACCAAAGCCACTAGAGAAGAACCATACATGGCAATTGAGGATACCAGTCCAATACTCCCAACCATTGCCTTCCGAAGAAGGTGACCGTGCAATGAAAATGACAAGAGTATCACGGCGATACAAAACAACATGATCACAGGAACAATTATGAAAGCAATCATCTTCTGAGCGACGGGGAAATTTTTTGAGTATTAGATTAGTTGTTCATATATATACTGAATTTGTTTGATAAAATAAGTTCAATGTGAAGGAAAATAGAAGAATGAGTAAGAAAGGCTTGCCTTTGCTCTTGGTGGAGCAAACCAAGAGAATATGAAAATGAAGGAAAGCTCAAGAATAATCCCTGTGCCATTAATGGTGACAAGAGGGAAATTGTCCCAGTTGTGGCTCACGATGGGCGAACCATACCATGTATAAATCAGACAATTCAATAGAGCAGAGACATATGGGATGCAAGAAAACTCCTCTGTGCTCTTGTTCTTAATGGTCCTTTTAAAAGTTATTCTGCAAATAAATTAAAAAGAAGAAAAGATTAGAGAACCAGTAAGCGAGTATATATGATGAACAAGAACTCAAGAAAGTAAATCTCTTTTCCTTACATGGGTGTGGCATAAAGCAGTAAACAAGCAACATTCCCTGCAACAAAAACAAACCAAAATTGGTAATTAGAGTAGGAAAAAAAAAAATTTGTAAAATCGTTGTTAGAGATACTGGATGGCTCATATTCACTAGTCTCTAGATTCAACGGGGAGGGACCTTAGGGGCCTCATAGGGCAGAGTAAAGCGGAGAACCTGCAGTACAATAAGGGTATATTGGGGATTTGTCTTATATATCGGGAAGGAGTATAAGTTGCAACCCTAATTTGTTTTTGACATAATGAAAACTTTTTCTCTCCTGTAGGCTTTGCCGAACCATGTATACGTGTGTACTGTTTTGATTTTCGTTTTATTGTTTTTCTTATTATCGATCAACAATCTTGTTAAACTGCTATAGACCTAACCATTGTTCCAAAAGCCTCAGGACCGATGGAAACTTAAATGGTTAAGCCCTTAACACTTAAGATAGTAACAACCAACACGTTTCCATAGCCGACTTCTATGACAGCCCACTCAATCGACATTGACCCGATGGTAGCCCTTTCTCTATTTGATAGCTCCAATCACCTATCAGTATTCAATGATTTCGCACCATCTCCATACATAATACCAAGGCAGCCTATAAGATCGCATCTTTCGTGACTCAAACTCATGACATGGTACCTGTCTCTGATACCAAGTATTATGGACCTAACCGTTGTTCTAAAAACCCAAGATGGAAACTTAATTGGTTAAGCTAGCCCTTAACACTTAGGATCGTAACATAAACAAAAACTAAAAATTACCCATTATTCTGACTGCGATGCGCAAGTGTTCTCTGAATTCACTTGGGCTGTTGGACTGTAGATTGGCATTGAAGGAAATTGGTGTAAGCAATGAAGCAAAGGGGTATCCATGGAGTAATACAGAGAAGATGGAAGAGATAGAAATGGTTCTATCCATCTTAATTTGTGAAGATGAAACTAGCAAGGATTAATGAAGAGAAGGCTTTGATGATGAATCCTTAGCAGCAGCTCATGCAATCAAAGCATGCAATGTGACTGAAACCTCTTCTCTTTCTAAGAGCTATCTAAACTGAAATTAAGAGCGAAAACAACTCAGGTATGAGTTGGGTATCCTATATATACAATGATACCCAACTCGATCCTTCCCAAATAAGAACTCTTGGATTGATTTGGGTATCAAACGATTTACTAAAAATTTCTATTTGTGGGATAAAATGGTTTTGGATTTTGATCAATACAGAACTTTGACTAAAGGTGGTTTAGGCTCACCAGCAATTGTTACCTGTTGCCGTTGATATTGGAACAAAAGCTTCCAACAACTAAGAGTCAAAAAGAGAGAGAGAGAGAGAGAGAGAGAGAGAGAGAAAGGAAGATCTCTTGATCTTCTCTTCTCCCGTTTCTTGCACCAACACGAGTAGGAATAGAATAGAAGGTCCTCTTCCTATGAAAGAAAATCTGATCTCTGTACAACTCTGCCAACTCAACGCCGACGTGGACTACTGCCCATGGGTGATCACACTGGAAACGTGATAGTGGTGACTGAGGATCTTCTATGATCCAGATCACAGAAAGCCTCGTGTGATTGGCCACAGAAGATCTCGACACCTGTCTTAGGGGGTCCACTAGTGTTTGTGAGTCCCCTAAGGTTCACTTATTTCTTGGGTATTTAAATTTGTAGATGACCCTTCTTAATGGGGGCCGGACAGGGGCAGACAGGTGTCGATCTCTTGTGGCGGATCACAGAAGATCCTCACCCGATAACGCATGTTAGGGGACTGTATCGTTTGGACCTAAATGGTTAGGACATCTACTGGTCCCTGTATCGATGCTCGCCATGTGTCCATAATGGTGTCACGGCTAGGGGTGTCCAACGGATATGATCGTGCCAGCCAGACACGCAGGCTGACACAGCATGTATCATGACCCAATAATAAATGGGTCGGGCCTTAACAAGCACAGCTCAAGTGCTTTTGCCTTCAATCTGGCAATGAACCAGCTGTGCCCATGCCCATACCGTGCCGTGGGCTATGAATCAAGAGCACAGTCGTGCCGTGCCTAGTAGGGATGGCAACGGGTCAGGCTTACACCCAAATTTAACATTATTTATGTTTGCCTTATCCCTTCCCGGCTTGACCTTCAAAGGTGTAAGTCCAAGCCCAATGTATTTAAAATGCATCAAGCCCGAGTTCGGTTCAACCCAGTCTTACAAATTCAAATGGTTTATTTTTTAAAATTAAAAAATTATAAATTACAAAGATATTTTATAAATACCTATAAAAAAAAACTAAAAGTTTTGAGATTTATTATATTAATTTATAAAATAATATGATTATGAAAGTAAAACATTTGTATTGATAATATAATATTTATATGCATGTAATATACCAAAATAGTAGTTACATGTAATGCGAGGCAAGGCAAATCTAACATAAGCCTAAGTCCAACCTGAAAAATCAATCAGGCCTTAAATTTCAACTCGGCCTGACCCTACTTACCACTTACCCTTGCCTAAGCCTATCCAGTCATAAGGCCGGACGGGTCACCCAGCCCATTGTCACCCCCAAGTCAGATCAAAGATGGCAACCCAATAGCATAGTTTCAAGGATCGGACCGATCCGATCTGGATCGGCCAATCCGTATGGGGATCAGTCAGGACTAGTACGATCCCAAGTCATGATACAACTATTGTATCAAGTGGTTTTGGATTGGACTAATCCAACCTTTACTGATATGGATTGGCTGAACCAGACCGGACTAGTGACTCGATCAGACCGATCCAACTAATCTAATTTTTTTTCAATTGGCTTTAGATTGGACCAATCCAATCGATATTGCTATGGATCGGCGGATCCAAACCGGTCTAGTGATTGGATCAGACCGATCCAATTTTTTTTCAATGACGATCCAACTTTTGGATCGGCCGGTATCGCCAATCCGGACAGGGATCGGCTGGGACCCGTCCGATCCAAGATCCCGAAACTTAAAACCCTGCCCAATAAATTACATGCAACCTCACTTTATTATACCCTAAAAGGGATTAGAAAGAGTTTGTGTCAGTCACTTGGTCAAAGCAAAAGTTGACAGGGGTAGACCCAAACAAAAAAGACGTGGCTCACTGTCCAAAAACGCTCGAGTTTGTTCCCCCATTTAGCTCGTGCAAATGTGGAACCATGTGCAGTGCTCCGCTAATCGCTCTCATGTCTCAACAAACAAGCACCGAAAAAGTGAAAAATCTCATTTTTTTTCTTACTTTGACCTCCAAACACACCGCTTCTCCTTCCTATATATGAATAGCCATATCCCTCAACCAAACGACTACTTGTTCTTGAATTCCCATTTCTCCTCCTCCATTGTTTCATCCATTTTTCTGTCATTTTTTCCCATTTTTATTTATAGTTATAACAATGTTTTCAAACATGGGGATTAAGGGACTGTTTGTTTTGAGTGTTCTTTTATGTGGGTTATCTGGATTTATCATTGGTGCACCACCAAGGAAACCTGTGGATGTTCCATTTCAGAATAATTACATTCCTACTTGGTCCAGCCACCATATCAAGTACATCAATGGTGGCTCAGAAGCTCAACTCATCCTTGACAAGTCCTCTGGTACTTTGCTTTCTTAGTTTTTTTTTTTTTAATTTTTTGTGTGTGTGTGTGTAACCATTGATGTTGGGTGAGCAGGAACTGGATTTCAGTCAAAAGGGTCCTACCTGTTTGGGCATTTCAGCATGAGAATAAAGATGGTTGGAGGTGATTCAGCTGGCGTTGTCACTGCCTTCTATGTAATTTTTAGCTTTTCCTTATATTCAAATCTCTTCTTTTATTATGAATCACTCTTAAAAATGTTGATTGCTTCTGATGATCCCATGTATATATCTTTACATCCTCAGCTCTCATCTCAGAACTCAGAGCACGATGAGATAGATTTTGAGTTTCTGGGGAACAGAACAGGCCAACCATACATCTTGCAGACCAATGTCTTTACAGGAGGGAAAGGAGATAGGGAGCATAGGATCTACCTCTGGTTTGATCCTACCAAGGACTATCACTCCTACTCCATCTTGTGGAACATGTATCAGATTGTGTAAGTATTTGCTTAGGTCTCATCTTTCTTAAACCATTTATAGTGTGTGTGTGACAAGTTCTAGGGTTAGGGTTGCATATGGGCCCGGTTCGGACCGGCCCAATTTACCCCAATCTATAGTGATTGTCTTGATTATGTGTTTAGGGGGTATACAAATGGGCTGGGCCATGAATACCGGCCCGAACCATCACAATTTGGATCGTGCCCAGTCACGGCACTGCACAATTCGTGTCGGGCATGGCACGATAGGCCTTATCGTGTTGGGTTGGGCCTGGGTCATGAGGCCCACGGCACGGCTGAGCACGATTGGTTCTGCCCAAATAAAGGCAAAAGGCACGACCCGGCCTGGCGTAGCACGGTAATAATTGTGTCCTGTGCCGTGTTGGGAGGGGGGGCCAAAAATTAGGCACGACGAAAGACACAAGGTATATCGTGCCCGGCCGGCACACCCTGCCCATTTGTACACCCTTATATGATACTTTTATGTTTATTATTATTATTATTTGTTGTTGTTTTTGCTCTTGTTGCTGCTATTGTTTTTGAAAGTTTACAATTTCTTTGTATGGAATTTTACAGTTTCTTTGTGGATGATGTGCCAATAAGGATATTCAAGAACTGCAAGGATCTTGGTGTGAGGTTCCCTTTCAACCAGCCCATGAAGATATATTCAAGTTTATGGAATGCCGATGATTGGGCTACAAGAGGAGGATTGGAAAAAACTGATTGGACCAAAGCGCCTTTCGTCGCGTTGTACACTTCCTTCCACGTGGATGGCTGTGATGCCTCTACTCCCCAATCAGCGCAAGTTTGTAATACACGTGGAAGAATGTGGTGGGATCAGAAAGCTTTCCAAGACCTAGATGGTCTGCAATACAGGAGACTTCAGTGGGTTAGGAAGAAATTTACCATTTATAATTACTGTAGTGATAGGTCAAGGTACCCTAGTGTTCCTCCTGAGTGTGCTAGGGACAGGGATTTTTAGAGTTACTCTACTCATCCAGATTATAAAGATTAGGGCATTATCTACATTCATAATTTTTGCTCTGTGTCTTTTTTATGATGTTGTAATGAAGTGAATATCCGTTTCATTTATATGAAAATAATTCACTAGATAAAATATGTGAGTGTTCAGAGATTATAGTGAATAGATTTTACATGTGTTTTTTGGGTCTGTGGGGATCGGGGATTCTTCGAGGGCTGATGTGTGTAGCCCTTTTTATGAGTGTCAGAGAGGCAGTTAGACTGGGATACAGGCAGGTGGTGATTGAGGGGGATTCGGCCTCTATGATCTCCTGGATGATTGGTGCTGAGGATTGTTCATAGAGATTCACCCATATCGTTAGGTTGACGAAGCATTTGGGTAATCAGATTCAGGCGTCCTTTACACATACCCCTAGAGTTGGTAATGTTACGGCAGATCGTTTGGCTAGGAAAGGAATCAATAAGAGGACTTATTCATGGACATGCCTTCAGAAGAGATGATTGCGGAAGTCATTTTATTGCTTGGGTCATCATTGATGTCCTCCTCTTTTTGTTTTTCCTGTTTTTTCTTTTTGGTTTCTTTGGAGTCATGGTGTTCATCTTGTGCGCTAGACTATTTGTTTTTGCTCTTTGTCATTTTGTTGTTTGCTCTTTTTCTCATCTATATAATGTTGGTTATCTATTTTAAAAAAAAAAAAAAAATGTGAACTTGATAATGCTTGTCATGTTTTGGAGTGTAAATGTTCCCGGCTAAGGTATTCTTAGGCCCAGCCTGCAATCATAGGGGAGTGGGCTTGGACCCAGCCCAAGCTAAAGATGTTCTTAAGAAATAAGGCCCAAGAACAAGCTAAAACACCTTATAAATCTACAAATCCATCCAGCCACTTTTGCTCTTTTCTGTGCCATATATATATATATATATATATATATATATATATATATATATATAAAAATATAAATAATAAGATAAGATAAAACAATATATTTA
>JAUPMG010306341.1:0-30595 GCA_031762675.1 Pachysandra terminalis
GATGCATAAAAGACAGCATTCGAGGGGGTAAACCCAAATCTGCGTCCTCCGAGGGAGGACAAAATCCGTAGTCTTTTGTGGGTGACAAGCCCTGACGAGTTGACCCTCTCGAAGTGGTTAGCCTGGAATTCATCTTAGGAGGAAGGGATATTCCTCCTTCGAATCCATCCTTAGCAGGAGGGGAAAATACCTCCTTTGAATTGACTATTTGGAGGTGGTTAGCCTTAAAAACACTTCCTTCGGAATCGTCCGTCTACGTTGTCCCTCGGATATGTCCCGCAAGGTTGTCCCTCGGCTATGTCCTGCGAGGTTGTCCCTGGGAATTATCCCGCAAGGTTGTCCCTCGGATATGTCCTGCGAGGTTGTCCCTCGGAATGTCCCGCGAGGTTGTCTCTCGAATATGTCCCGTGAGGTTGTCCCTCGGATATGTCCTGCGAGGTTGTCCCTCTGAATGTCCTGCGAGGTTGTCCCTCGGAATTGTCCCGCGAGGTTGTCCATCGGGAATGAATGTACTTGTCTTGCGATCCTTTAAGACAAAATATACAGAATAGTCCTTTGAAGTCTATGGATAGGATCCAAGTATGACTCCTCGAGTTAGAAGGTACAGAAAGTTCCCCCGAGGGTCCTTCCTTGCATAAAAATATTTTCAAAACATAAAGGTACAGAATAAAATCACTCGAAGTCTGTTATAGGAAGTAAGTAGATATGAGTTCGATGATCCATTGAGATTATGATATTTTGAGGAGTCTATTAGGAGTAGCATACCCTTAAATACGTCCACTGAGTAAAGCGGGGTCTGTCGAGGGAAGAATAAGATTCTCCTTCCCTCGGCTGCCCAGAAGGCCGTATGCCACGGGAACATAAGTCCTTAGTCTTTTAGATTTCAGAAAGGAAGAAGGAACGTGTTCATTGGGTTTGGGACACGTGTCATTCCCCTGTGGGCTGAAGTTCAAATAGATGACTTCCTGGAGAAGCTATCGCATTAATGGGTGATAAGAACGGTTAAATATCCTATCGTTTCAAATCTTGCTTTTCACCAAAATGGTCTAATCATCGTACACAGCTGCTGACAGCTGATACGTGACAAAGACGGTTGCACAGTCGTTACAGATTTATGGAACGTACACGCGCTCGTAATCAAGCGCCACGTGTAAAATGGGGTCAAATTAGCCCGCCTGATCAACAATATCATGATAGATCATACAAGTTAATATTCAAACTTGACTCTTTTAGTTGCGAGTTGAAAACACTCAACCCAAATCCGACTCACGAATTGAAAACTTAAATCTAAATCAACTAAAATTTGAACAAATTTGCACAAGATGACATGTTGGGTCGAAAATTGCCAGCTCTTAATTCAAGGCTTTTTATTCCTTAATAATTAACACAACCCACCCTCCCCCTTTCCCTCCTAAATAAAAACAATACTAAAAGCTAATTTATGTTTTTTTTTTTTTGTCTTAATCAAGTGGTGTTCCCACACCCACATAAGTATAGGACTAATCCACGTTCCAAGTGAAAGCAATAAAGGTAAACTCTTTGTCACGAGTGCTTTTAGTGGAATTCGAACTTTAGACTTCTGAAAACGCCCACTAGAATCCAACTTGTTACCAACTGAGCCACACACATTGGTGGTTAAAAACTAATTTATGTTACGTTCCATATAAAGACAATATGCGAGTATACATCATCTTCAAGACTTTGTTTATTATTTTTATTAGAACAATTCCAGAGTTTATTGTTCGTCTCCTTTTGAGAGGTCCAAGGAGTACGATACCGCCCGTGACATGCACTCCAAAGACTTGATTTGGTTCCCTTTTGAGTTTTGAGCTTCTTGTTTTTTTTTTTTTGTATAAGCAAGAAAAAATTCGTTTGCGATTTTTCTAACGGTTTTAACCGCACAATGCACAATTTATAAGTAGGGCTGTCAACGAACCGAGCTAGCTCGGCTTGGACTCAGGCTTGGCTCATTTGAGCCGAACTTGAGCTCTAAAATTAGGTTTGCGAGCCGAACTTGTGTCCCAAAAAAAGCTCATTATTTTAATGAACTTGAGTTGAGTTTGGGTAGACTCGGCTCGGTTTGTATATGTGAGTACACGTTCATATTCTTATATCCTATATTACGTATTAATATTAAACACACATGTTAATATATTATATTACATATAATAACAGTTATCAACTGTAATCTTAATACATTTGTATTAATCTAAGCTTTTTTACGACGTCGATTTTTTATAAGCTGAACTTTTTGTGAGTCGAGTTTTTACGAGCCTAAGTCGAACTGGGCAAAGCTCGGCTTGGCTCGGAGCCTAAAAACTTTTAACGAGCCTAAGCTTTGTTATAGATTTACGAGCCTGAGCTGAGCTGGGGAAAGCTTGGTTCGGCTTGACTCTTTTACAGTCCTATTTATAAGATTGATAATCGGTTATTTCGGTTAAGGTGGAAGCTGGTTTGAGGTTAATACGTTTCTTGGAATTTTAAAAATGAGAAAAAGATAAAAATTGGGCCGTATAAACCTTGTGTGAATCTCACACGGGATTGTCACTTGTCCCCAAGTAGACCCTACTAGAAAGGGTGACTAACATTCTTAAAATTCTAAGAATTTTATAAACTTGAAATTGGTTTCTACCTTAACGGAGGATGGTCACCCTTTTTAGTGAACTTGCTTGGGATAGGCATCAACTTGAGTGAGGTTCACACGAAGTTCACACATCCTAGGTTCATAAAAGATTTTTGTCCTTAAAAATGATTGGCACTAAATATCACAAACGATTTACTCAAATAAGCTACTATATAACGGACCAGAGTCTTCTTTAAACTTGGGTCGTGTGAACCTCACATTAGGTTGACACTTGTTCTCAAGTGGGTTACACTAAAAATGACTGACATTTTTAAAATATTAAAAGACTTGATAAACCTTGAATGGACTTCTATTTTAACCGGTGACTACCACCACCCTTTCTAATGAGCTCGACTAAGATAGATGTCAATATCATATGAGGTTTACATGAAGTTCGCACAGTCCAAGTTTACAGAAGATTCTCTCCCCGTATAACATTTAAATTGCTTTTAGACATCCAGAGGGAAAGTGTGTCTAGTTAGTTAAGCTCACACCAAATCTTAATGGAAGAAGTAAACAAAATAAATAAATAAATGAAAATTTAAAAAATTATAGATTTTTTTTCTTTTCTTTTTAGCACTTATATATAAGTGTATTTCTCCTTTACGAGTCAAAGCGGGCACATGCTCGACAATTGTTGCTGTTAAACCATAAGATTGAAGCTAAGTCACACAATCTATGTGAATGGGAAGGTGTTCTAACACTTAGAATGCGAATCTGCATTTTGAGGGGGAAAACACCCTTAGTCTGCAAATTTGACTTTTCAAATCTACGGATTAGCATGAAAACATAAAAAATGTGAGTTTTTTTTAATAAATTTTTGGGGTGTTATAAAATTATATAAATATATGAGTTTTGTTCTAAAAAGAAATATTAAAAAGCATGGGCTTTCTTATAAATTTTTGGGGTTTTTTATAAAATTATAAAAATAAATGAGTTTTATTCTAAAAAAAGATTAAATTAAATTGATAGAAGATTAAATTGAGATATTTTATAAATTATGTCCTTTATTTTATATATGTGGTTGAGCATAAAAATAAAAATTAAATTAATTTGTACATTAAATATAGTTTGTATGTATATATACAACTTTAGGCACTTTGGATTGCAAGTTATTTTCAAATTTAACGCTCTCGTGCTATCGCTCCCGTGCCCTCCCGGTGGTAGGATCGAAGTCGAAGACTTCTCTTTGGAACTTGTAAGCTCCCTTAATGCCGTGCCAGCTGCCTTTGCTTGCTGTTCCCTCTCATCTACATTTACTGTAACAACACAGAAAGCCAACCTCATCGACTTACAGAAAACCAAGCTTATTATTACTATTTTTTATGCATTAACTGATTATTTAAGATCCTACGCTCCCGAACTCAAATCAAATAAGCATACAATGAGATGTTAGGTAACCGGCACCCATTGAAAGGTGTCTTTCGGGACGGTGGTAAAGATCTACGGGTGTTTTCCATGATAGCGGGAGCTGGCCGAATGATTTGTCTCTGTCATATCAAGTATGCATGTCCCTTGATATAGAAAGGAAGCATACATAGACGCAGCACCATCAGCCTAAATGTGCATGTGTATACGTCATGCCCAAAAGCTCCCACAGGTGTGGACCACCCGTTCACATGCATGGTGAATGTGCATTATGCATCCACATGTTTAAAGCAGGTGGATTCGTGGCGTGCACCCGTAAAAGCTTCTAGACATGTAACGTGCATGCATATATATTCTAGCTGATGGCGCAACCTCTACACTCCAAACAATATGCTCTCATACATAATAGCCAATATTTTCCCTTTAGCGCATTATCTAAAATAGATAAATTATATATACTGTGTGTGGACACACGTGAGTATGGGATTAAACAACGGTAAGTTGCCTATTTGATGCACTAGAAAATAAAAATAAAAATGTGGTATCGGCTCATGCCTTTGATCATATGTGTAGGTCGTAGTTATATAGAGTAAATTGAGGATCTGTTGTGATCCAAATCACAGGAACCTCTTATGATCCGTCACAGGAGATATACACCTCTCCTAGGGGGTTCACAAGTTTTACTGCATGTGGGCCTCCTAGGGTTCACCCATTTTTTTTGAGTTTTTTAAATTGTAGGTGGCCCTTCTTAATGGGGCCCACTTATGGACATGTGATCACATGGGGTTTCTTGTGATCTGGATCATAGAAGATCCTCACCCTATAGAGTAGTGGCAAAACATCCTCCCAAAAGAGGGGTAGGTGGGGAGGGTATGGGGATTGAATTGGCACATCTCCCCTATATGGAGGGGATGAGTGACCATCAGCGCAAGGAATACCAAGAAAAAAAAAAAAGGAAGGTTGTACGTCCATGTCACCAAGTAAAGTTGGTGGCAGTGGGCAGGGTGACTCGCCAGACCGGTCAGCCTGCCATATGTAAGGTTAGGCTAGGCTAGAATTTGAGGCTCGATTGATTTTTAGGGTCGAGTTTGGGTTGATGTTAGATTGGCATGACCTAACTTTTACTCGAACATTCCCTATCTACTACCTAGTGCGTTTATTTATTTTTTATATGAAAATATTATATTATTACATAATTATTAATTACTAATCATATTACTTATAAAAGCATATAATATATTTTAAGCATAAATATCCTTTCTAAGTAAATTGAATTTCAACAATAGTAGTTTTATAATAGATAGGCCAAGTTAGGGCCGGGCGGTTCGGGTTTGGGCTTGGTTAATGATATGATGAGGGGGGAGGATCTGAGGTGGGGTAAAACCCTGTGGGGTTGTTGTGGGTAGACAGTCCACAGGTGAAATTACTATGCTTTCCTTGCGGGTCCCACCATAAGGGGTAACATGGTAATTTCACCTGTGGGGCTGTGTCAACCCCACAGCAACCCACAGCAAATCCGTTCCCTATGAGCAGCGGGTTGGGAAAACAAAGTTCAGACTTTCAGCATGAAGATCGGGTCGGGCCCGGCTCCAGGCCATCATAAATATACGTATAATTCAGCCCAGCCCGTTGCCGCCCCTATCTAACTAGAGTTTAAACCAGTGGCACTATTTTAAGCAACCTCGCGAGGAGATTGCAATAGAGAAGAAAACGCGGGAAATTTGAAGAGCGTTTGAGAGGAAGATGGACGATTCTGGAGCGATTCTCTGCCAAATTTCTTATCTAAAGGACATGCTCGACCAAGTAAGATCTCTTCGCCATTCGTTTAACTGTTTGAACAGAAAATATTTTGATGGATCACACCTCATTAGATTTTTTATTTCCGAATTTCGCACGGAGATCGTTGAGGTGTTCTTCAATAATGCAGTTTTCACTGATGCAAATTTCGTCTAAATATTAACATTTCCAGAAAATTAAATGTATTTCAAGATCAATTGCATCAGGTAAATGGAGAAATCGAGGTGAATATCCATACGACGAGAGAGATTGAATCAGAAATCGTCAAATGCTCTGAAATTGAGAACGGATTCGCGACGAGAGAATCGGATTTGATGAAGACTATATGTATTCAAGAGTTTGAGTTGAATGGATTGATCCAAGTGGCCGGTAACTTCAGTTCGAATGTTTCTATTCTATTGCTTGTATTGCATTGATTTTAAGAGCTACAATTTATATTTTAGGAGTACTAACGCATATACATAAAAAAAATAAAAATTCACTTAATTGGTGTATTATGATTAAAGTCATCCTTTACTTCATCTTGATATGATGTTTGCACCACTGAATTGATAGAAACATAAATCTAAGGGTAGAAATTATCTGCGATATTACCCTGCGATGAAAATAGCAGTACGCGCTATTGTGCGGTGTACCTCCTTGCATGATCTACCACTTGCTTGTCCATTTTTGTTTTTCTGATTTAAAGTGATTTAGGGTTTAGGTGGATTAAGGTTTAGGGTTTAAGGTGGTTTAGGGAAGTGTGATTTAAGGTTTGGGTCTTAGGGTGGTTTAGAATTAAAGTTTAAGGTTAAGGTGGGTTTGGGTTTAGGATTCATTGTGGTTTAGTGTTTTTTTTTTTTCTTTGATTGGTAAAAGATAGTATATTGTATTATAAATCAGTAATAACTATAGAACAGTATACAAGAGTAAGGAGAACAACCTATACCTTTGTACACAGAGTATGTTCATTAGGCAGAAAAAGCAAAGCAAGAACCCCATGCAATACCCACCATTAAACTACAACTTATGGAAGAGATAACAGTTTCCTCTAATTTCAGAACAACAGATGGAATGAAATTCAGCAAGAGTGCTAAGCCTTAAGAAAAGGGTAGAAGCACCTGGTCAATAAGACTCCACATCTCTCTTTCAAATCCCTCAAAAAGCCTGCTAGCAAGAAAACCGTAACAATAGGTTACTGGTTTCATGGGTGTGTATGTGTCGTGATGTGGTTGATGCTGCCATCTTCATCACAGGGTATTAATGCAGACTATTTCAGCCTTAAATCTCATGTCTATGGTTTAAGTTATATCGTATATGGTTATTTTTAGCATTTAAGTCATTTAAGACTAAATTTGAGAAAGTGTAGAAATCAATAATTATACTGCCCATATATTTGAATCTTTTAAATTCAAAACAGTCTCTGAGCTGCAAAATATTTAACAAAGTTGTTGCTAAAAGGTTGGCGATCGTCATATTTAAATCCACCAACTAAGTGTAGTTTCTTCATCTGATTCTGTGACAACTACTATTATTCATGCCAACTGAATCTTCAAACGTCTTCGTGTGGTGGGGACTAGGTGTGTAACTCATAAAGAAGGATGTGTTAACCGCTCTAAAATGAAAAAGGCAAAATGAACATACATAGCCTTGGTTAACTTTTTTTTTTTCTTTCCTTTTTCTGGTGACCAATGAAATTTTATTAGAAAAGTAGATGTGAGAAGTACAACCAGGTCATAAAATAAAAGGCAAAAAATATTTACACCAAGAAATAAAAAAAACCAGTGAAAGACTACTTTCTGCTTGATGTCTTTGACTGTTTTGTGTTTAATCGTTGTACGAAAACTCGGACATTTTAATACCTATTTTGAGCATCTTCTTAGGAAATGTTTTTTTATCATAGGTACTTCTTCATTTAATCATAGGTTGGACCGTTGGGGCATTATTGTGTTACACGCTTCTTACCCTCCATGCTGCTTTGGTTACAGCTATTGCAAAAACCTCAGTGGAGCTCCTAGAGAAGGAACTGAATTGTTTGAGAATCAAGCTGGATGAGGTTTATGAAAGAATGAACAGCAAGAGGTATTAACTGAAACCATTGTATATGTATATTTAATCTTTCCTTGATGGTGGTCCATAATTCATGTGGTGTGCTCCAAATATTTCAAAGTGTAAATTCAATTTGTAACAATTCTTGATTATGAGAAAAGGGTCGGTCATGTTGGAGGGATATGCTTGTATTTCTTTAATTAACACTGATGGTCCATAGTTCCTTGTGCAAGGGAACACCGCAAAATTATTCCTAGGATTTAACAACACATTGCTTCAAGCCTTAGATCCTGAACCCACTTTATCTATCTGTTGGAGATGAGGTACTTAACCTTTTTAGCGGATGCTTAAGAACATTACAATTTTTTAAATTATTAAGATCTCACCTGTGTGCTGGACTCAACTTTCACATGTGATCAGTTTTATGTCTTCTTCAATCAAAGAGACTACAAGCATCTCACTAGTGTGTGTTAATTTCATTTGGTTTCATAGAAAATGGAAGCCAAACACAGAATATTACTATTTTAAGAGTGTGATAGTCCCTACTCATAGGCCTGATTGCTCAGTACATTGTAGTCATTCATTCTTGGAACACTGTTCGGTCACAGGATTCTCTTCCATATCTCAAAGAGAAATAAACGCCTAGTTGCCTATTTGGTGTCAAGTTGACTTACAGGCTTAATTTCATTGGAATCAAAAATAACAGTTGTGGATTACCTTGATCTTGTTTGCTTCAGAGCATTTCTGTTCTGTATTCTATGAGTGCAGGACTTGTTTGACATTGCAATATCTCTGTTCTGGTTTCTCAGTGCCAGTTTTGCATTTTCTTGTTCATTTTACCAACATTCAGAATAAATCTGTTTTCTTCTGGTTCTCCCGCTAATCTAAAGCATTCAGCATGGTGCACCTCTCATGTACTACTTTTCCTTGTTTTAGTAATAAAATATCTTTATCGGTCATGTAAAGCAGTTAAGGATAGTAGGTTAAAATGGTTTAGGTCATTTAAAGCGAAGACCTAGGGAGGTAGCTGTGTGAAGGTGTGATGGAGTACTCATTGAAGGATCTAAGATGGTAGGAGGAAGGCCAAAAAGAACCTTGATGGGGTCAATCAAAAAGGTTTTGGATACTTATAATTTGATTTAACATGGTTTTGATAGAATGGAATGGAGGAACATGGTTCGTGTTGCTGACCACAACTAGTTGCGTAACTTGTGTTAAGGCATTTTGTTGTTGCTTGTTTGTTATCGGTCAAATAAATAAATATAAAAATATAGGCATTCTGGCTGACAGTATACTATATCAGCAAATTTGAACATCGGTGTTACTGATAAAAAAAAATAAAAAATTTGATCATCGGTGTTCCGGTTGAAAATGTACCATCTTCACAAAATCTACCAACTCCTCTTTTTTGGGGAGAATTACACTTATTAGAGCCATTCTTGCAAACTTCCCAGTTTACTCCATGTCTTTGTTTCAAATGCTACTATCTTCACAAAATCTACCAACTCCTCTTTTTGGGGGAGAAGTACACTTATTAGAGCCATACTTGTAAACCTCCCAGTTTACTCCATGACTTTGTTTCAAATGCTCAGGAAAGTGGTGAATGGGATAAAAAAGATCCAAGGAAACTTTCTGTGGGAAGGAGGGTTTTTTAAGAGGGATCAATCGGTGAATTGGGCACACGAATGTGTGAGAAAAGAAGATGATGGCATCGGGATTGGGAATTTAGAAAACAGAAATGTTTCTTTCTTTTGCAAATGGGTATGGTGGTTTTTAGATAATAAAGATAGTCTATGGTATGCAGTGGTCAAGATTAAGTTTGGCATTGATAAAAATGTGGTATTGCTTTCTCTCTTTTTGGGTAGCTTAGGGGATGGTAGCAAAATTAGTTTTGGAAAGATCCATGTGGGGTGATACATCTTTGCAAACTAAGTTTCAACAGGTTTTTGAAGCAGTTCTAAACAATAAGGCACTTATTTCATATGTTCTCGAATCCTCTTTTATTGGGCTATCTTGGAATTTTCCCTTGGGGATCCCTGACCTGCCACTTTGGTTCAGTTGGCAGATTTACTCATGCTCCTTCAAAATGTGTTTATTAACCTCGAAGAAGAGGATCATAAAATCTGGACTCCTGGACTTTAGAGTCTTCAGGTTGCCATTCTTCTAAATCTCTCTTCGTTTCTTTATGTTAAAAGTGGCAAAATCTGATCCGATCCATTCTTTTTTATCAGATTCAGGTTGACAAAAGCAGAATTTTCTTAGTCAGGTCAACCCCAATCATACCATTTCTTTGCCTCGCCAAACTCAGTTTAATGATGTGGCGCGCAGGTACAAAAATGACCATCAACAGTAGTCTCATTTATATTAATCCCATTGTTATAGGACAGATATTTAGGCTTTCTATTAGAGCCGAATGAATTCAACAATGTTTCAGCCATCCAAGATCTCATCAGAGTGGGTCGGTCTCCAGTCTCACTTCCTGCAGCAAAGCAATAGGGTCTGTGTGCTATTGCAAGATCCACTTTCCCCGTTTTTACATAGGAACTGCTGATTAGGTTCTTTAGGAGTGAATGGTGAGATGAGCTAACTGATGAGCGCTTTCTCTATGATCGGAGCTGGGTCTCTTCTGCATTGTAGTCAGTCTTTCCTAAGCAATGTCTAGGCAATCATCTTTCTTGGTCGGGTCCCTTGTACCTGTTTTGAAATCTGGGCAGGGCGGTCGCCTAATGATGCTTATTGCATATACATCAATGAATTGGTGGTAAATCACTATTGACAAAGGCAGTAACTTGATACGCATTGAAGTTCCTAGATATTTTTAAGACCTTTGTTGTGGGTTCTCCCCATCTCTCTCTCTCTCTCTCTCTCCCTCTCTTCTAATGTCACTAAGACAATTAATCAAATTGTTTCTCATGTTTATTTTGCATTTTTTTTTGCTTCTTTAATAGGTAAAGAGTGATCTTGATTCATTTGTTTATTTGTTTTTGCAGTGGCCAACTACTTAGAATGAGATGTTACTATTAATCTATTTTTTACAGTGACATTCTGGCCTTATATTTAATTTGTCTCTGGTTTTAATCTTTGTTTTTCAATATAAAAGGATGGATATATTTAAATATAATTTTTAAAAATAAAATAGATTTTGGTCATCTAGGCATCACCTAGCCAACATTGCGCCTTGAGCATCTTTATCGTTGAGGTATCACCTGGATGCATTGACTACATTGCTCCCATTCTATGGATCTATTCCCTACTGGGTTTAGCTCTCTTTCCACTGTTATGACCTTCTAAAAAATTTGCTGAATCCTCAGATTCAGATCACCTAATCATCTTGGTGCATTAATCATTCCCCCATCACGTTCCTTCAAAAGGGTCAAGTAGTCTTAATGTGGATCAGATAATGTAGATGTGAAAGTGTGCTGGAAGCACCCTTGTTTGCAATAGCATGCAATACTCTCACTGGACTGTCACATGGTGTTTGTACACATGATCAAAGGAAAAAGAGTGGGCATGCCTTATTTTACATTTTCCTCCGTTTATCCTATATGATGTGAGCCTATTATCAAAAGGAAGAAAAATAGTTTTCTGTAAAGACATAACTTTATAGCTCACTGAAACGACCACATACACACTCTCATTAGAAAAGTATTGTGTTTCTCTTAATTGCTTAATCCAAAATTTTAAGCAAATAAAACCAAGATTAAATGAAGCAAGATCATTTTTCAATCGGACAACTCTACAAATTTGAATCAGATTATATAATCATTCTCTCAACAATTTTGTACTGATAGTTGAATGATTTTGTTTTTGTACAGGGAGGCATTCATTATTCTGTGTGAAGATTTCCAGGGGGACATTGTCAAGGGAGAAAGTGAGGAGCTATGGACGTTGTTGTCAGAGAAAGAGATTCTTGAAAATGAAATTCACATTCTAAATATGAATATTAATGCTTTAAGAAATTCAGTCTCAGCATTTATAGATGCTACTCTTGAAGATCTTCACAGTTCTAACTCCGGTAATAGAATCTTTCTTTTTCTTGCATGTCCTCTCAGTGAAAAGTTAAACAACCATATTCTCATTTTCCTTTTTAGTTATCTGGATTTTAATATTTCTGCGATTTTGTACAGTATGTTCTTGGATTCAGTATATGACATTAGTTTCAATTCCGCTTATAATTTTAGGTTATGTTTTCTGTATATATAAATTGCTAGTTGGTATTTTAAATGGCAAAATATGCTTATTTTATACAACATTTTTATTGTAAATCTGTCGGAATCTGAAAACCTTTCCTGGAATGTTCTGATAGTAACTGCAAGTTTTTGGGTTGACTTAGCAGACGAGACAGCAGGCAGTATAAAACTGAATTAAAATAGAATAAAATTATCAAGGCATGATCTTGCTATGAATGTTTCCAATGTCTTCATATAGAGTTCTTCATTGGCTGCTATCTTTAAAACTAGTTTCCAGCATGATGATTATATCCTATCCTTTCTGTAAAATGTGTTCTAGTGGCCATACACAGTGAAAGAAGAGGTTGGAGCAGTGATGTTCAGTGATTTACTCGTACACTTTTTGGTAATGAACATACTACTTTTTTATTTATATCGTAAAAGTTATTCATCATTCAGGCGTGAGCAAAACAGTTTGTTTTCATGCCAGGGAGATCTAATATTGAGGCTATTTTGTTACCTAGACAAATAATGGAAAAGATTAAAGGGAGGAACATAGGTCTTTCATCTGGTATTTGTTGATATAGAAAAAGTACATGAAGTGTCTAGAGAATTAATTTGGTTGGTTTCGGGAAGGAGTACCAACCAATTGTATTGTTGTCATTAAGTACATGTATTAGGAAGACTTCACTATTTTGATAATAGTTGGTGGTGTGACTAGTGAATTTTCAGTAATAATAGGCTTGCACCAAGGGCTAGTCTTTATGTTCTTGTATATATTATGGATGAGTTGGTGACTCACATTCAATAAGTTATACCAAGATGATGTAATATATATATATATATATATATATATATATATATTTTGATAAATGATGAATTATATAAAAGATTGAGAGAGCAGAAAACAAAGGTACAAGCACCATGGTTGAGACACATGCTCTCAAGCCATGGACTCATAAATCAACCAAAGTACAAAGGAATAGCACATCCCACTACTACTAAGCCACCCATCAATACACTCCACGCCACTAGAAACTCAGTCCACCTCCAACATCATCTCCAATGAAGGGACCCCTGCGAATGAAACACTCCTCCCCATACCTCTCGTAGCCAATACCTCAGCCGCTAGGTTGGCCCCCTAGACACAAGATGGAACGAGATATTCCAATCCCTGCACAAAGTCCAAACCAGACGAATCAAATGTATGAATCTCCACGCACACTACTCAGATCTCCCCAGCCACACAATGATAGATGGCGAAGAACACTCCACCACCAAATCTTGATAGCCCTACACTCTAGCTTGTCTCAAGCCGGCCACTAAAGCCACCAAAATGGCCCTCACTGACTCATTGTCGCCACTAGGACCAAAGAATGCAAATAGAACATCCCCACCATAATCTCTGAATACACCACCAATCCCCGAAAGGCCGGACTGCTCTTGAACAACACCATCAACATTAAGCTTCACCCACCCATCCTCCGGGGGGCACCAAACTGGGGTCAAAGGAGAATGACATATGCCACTCACCAAGATCTGTGCCCACTCTCTCAAAATGTCCATCATTGTAATACCAACAAATTGACCCCTCACAGCCGCCCAAGAACCCACGAAGACCATGATCCCCTCGATCATACTAGAAAATCTGCATATTACGCTCCCTCCAAATATGCCATAAAATTGCCTGGAATACCAGACGATACATAATACTGCCCCTCTGCTAGATCCGCAAAACTCCACTGTGCTAATAATTGGCATATACTCACCGGCATAGCCCATATCGTCCCAATGCTCCTAAGAAAAAAGTAACAAATCTCAGTTGCCACTGGACAATGTAAAAACAGATGATCTGGTGTCTCCTCATCCTCCCTACAAAGAAAACACATATGTGGTGAAAGTCAATTATCTCATTTGCTGGATCATGTCTGCCGTGTTAATCTGATAAAGCAATGCAGACCAGACAAATGCCCTAATTGTAGGAGGAATAGGGGAAGACCACACAGCCTGGGCCAAAAAGGAGATAGGAGGTCCCAATCTATTAGATCTGAAATGATCGAAAAAAGACCGACACGAAAAGATACCTCTCGGATCCGGAGTCCAAATCCTCCTATCCGGCCACTCTTGACACACAAAATTCCCCAATAGACTCGAAAAGAGACTCCAATTCCACCATCTCGACCTCCCTAGCGTTCCTACGAAGAGGACGATTCCACACAAGACTAGACCCGGACCAAGAAAGAACATCACTCACCAAAGAAGAATGGTTCTGAACCACTCTAAATATCCTAGGAAAATGAAGATATAGGGCTCCTCCTGTAATAACCTGAACTTTATAGGGATTAATTTGTAATTAACTAAAAATATAGGGGTAATTTAAAATTTTAGTAGATTAGTTACATACTAACTTTCACTATTTGTGATTGGTGGGTTGCACAATAGGAAACTAAAGTGCTTCACACACAATCATAACTCTTTAAGTTATAATGTGTAGCTAAGAAATGTTAGGGACTTTTAATCATAAATCTAAAAGCTAATAATTCCACTAACCTAAGGTAATTAATAAAATAAAACTATAGGTTATAAACAAAGGTCATTTCAGCTTAAATAGAAAGCTGGGTTAATAGATTAAACTAGAATTAACCAAACAGGACCTAACTCTAATAATTAATTAGATGGACTTAAGTAAAGCCCAATAAGACTAAGGCCCAACTATACTAAAGCCCAATTAGGTTAATTAAATAGGTAATTTTTGTGCTAATTAAATCATGTAAAATAAAGGCTAAGTTATAATAGAACTAGGACTCTAAACCAATGTTTAAACACCCATTAATATTCCTAATATGATTAGAAGACTTAAAATCAATGGTTAGGATTAATTAGACTAATCTAAGGGGTAGGATTAAAAAGACAAGGAACCTAATCTAATTAGGATTAGGTTAGGTAAGACCGTAAGAGTAATGATTAACTCACACTAGAACTAGGACACTTTAATCTAAATGCTGAAAATTAACCAATCTAATCCAAGGGCTATAAACCAAAACATAATCCTAAACTAAGTATAACTCTAGAACAACTATGAGACTACTCTAAAAACTATATAAACACTACATGGGACGCCCAAATCATAACACTAAGTCTAAGAGTGATTGCTGGAGCTTTTGGTTGTGGAAGAACAGTTCAAATTTGAATTGAGCTGAAGAAGAGGAAGATCCAAAGCGTTGAGCAAGGTAAGTAAGCTCAATTATTCTATATTTTTGATTTGGATTAGGTGATATGCCATATTCATTGAATATGACATAGCACTTGAATTCATACTCAAAGATAAACTGTTTTCATAAAAATTCAAGTTTTAAAAGCTTAATCATTTGAAGCAAGGTGAGATGATATTTTGATCAATGTTTTGATTTGGCTAGCTTTGGAAATTAATTTGGTTACAAGTCTCTGTGGAATTTATCTGCTAAAATTAACTTATGATATAAATTTCGTGCTATTTAGCACTTTCTGGGCCAACCGGCAGCTGCCGGCGTGCCGGCTAGGCTACCGATTCACCCAGGTGGCATCCGGCAAACCAACTGGCGTGCCGGTTAGCCTACCGGACACCACTGAATTGTTTTGGAGTTCTGTTTATCCCACCGGTGGCCAGCCGACGTGCCAGTTAACCTATCGGTGGCTATACCTGTTAAATTTGTGGAAAACCAGTCCCTGCCTAGGCTGCCGGTGGCCAACCGGTGTGCCGGTTAGCCTACCAGCCAGCCTTAAGACCTTGTACTTGACTTGTTTGTCCCCTGCCTAGGCTGTCGGTGGCCAACCAACGTGCCAGTTAGCCGATTGGGTAATTTGATGAGATGCATATGGTGTATTTGATTACTGATTTAATATTGTTAATTGTGTGATGATTATCATTGTTCATTGATGGATGATTTAGTTTATTTATGAATATACATGTTTGATTATGAAGTATACTTGATTTAACTTAATTGGATGCTATAATGATAGATAACATGTTTTAGACACTCATACTAATTTTTGAGACTTATATCACAATTGTACACTAAATTGTATGCCTAGTTAGCGTGCACTATCCCACCACACATGCACAGCATAACCACTTTGCTTTATTGACCATATTCTGGTCATTAGCCAGACTTTACCATCAGATCTTCACATCTGTTGGAGTTTCTGACCAAATCTGAGTGGTATTATGATTTGAATATCATATTATGGTGAGGAAGTCCCGGATGGACTGAATTTCATAGGTTGAGGGAGTCATGATCCCAATATTACCACATTATTATATTCATCTCGATAATGTATCATATATTATACGCAACGGATGCCGAGTGATATTCTGTTAGTTTATCGGCTAATGTATGGATCACAAAGAAGTTCACATGGTGGCCCCTTGGGATATTCCTTATGATCGCAAATAATTGAGGCGCTTGTGACCTCTAGGTCGAAGCTCCTAGAAACTATGATGCACACATAGAATAGTTCAATTATCACATGGCCATATATATTGGGGAATGAATCCACAATTGTGGACATTCTTGGGTATTGGACTCAGATCTGGTGTGAACATACACTAATCGAATGCCAAACAGCATGCATGTTGCACAACATATGTTTTTGCATGAATCACACTTGGAGATTAGCCCTTTTTATTTTTGCATGAGCATGCATTGCATTCATTAATAACTGAACCGGCATTCATATTGCATTGCATTGTCTATTATATGATCATGTTTTATTGTATATTATTATTGTCTTATCTATGTTATATCATTAGGTAGTGGTATTGACTCTATTCCAATTAAAAAATGTATTTTAATTGATTTACTTACTGGGCTAAGTGTAGCTGACGCCTTTGCGTAATTTCAGGTAATTTAGTTGAAGATCAAGATGAGGATTACGATTGTTGGATTGGATGATTATGTAGAATAAGTTTTACTTTGAAATCTGTAATAGAGCTTATTTAATTCCTAGATTAGATATTATGCATAGGGATAAGAATTTGATTTAAACTTGGAAATAGAGTATTTTATTTGTTTTTCGCTGTGATTTCATTAAGTGTTTTGGATGTAATAACTTAGTTATATTTTGATTATTTTCAGTAAAGTAAATTCCTTTAAGTTTTATTAAATCTCAATGGTTTGGCCCTATGGTTGACTGCCACTCCCGATTTCGGTTGGGGTGAGAGTCACGGTTCGAACCTAAGGGGTTCCACGTGAATTACCTTAAGTTTGGGTCGTGACAGCTCCCCGATCCACAAATCAAGCCAAAAGAAAACAGAAATCCCGCTCCCCACCGAGAATTGGACTATAGAAATAAATAAGGGGGCTAAAGCCAAAATAACTTTCCACAGGCATGCCGACAAGACTCTAGCTTCAGATCTACATCCCTCTTATTGACTTGAATTCCGTACTTATTAACGATCACCTTGCACCACAGACTATCCCGCTCATCGTTGAACCTCCAAAGCCATTTAGCCAGAAGAGTCGAGTTCCGCTCCACTGTATTACCCAAGTTCAACCCACCAAGATCCTTAGCCCTACACACTATCTCCCACTTGACCAAATGATCTCTCCTATCCCCATTTCCCTCCCAAAGAAAACTACGTTGAAGCTTCTCGATGTGAGAGGCCACCACCCTAGGAATCCGAAAAATCGACAATAGTACACTGGAATAATGGCCAAAACAGCTTGAATAAGAGTAATTATGCCATCCAGTGACAGATAGTTCCGTTTCCACTCAGACAGACGCTTCTCAATTCTCTCAACCACTGGATCCCAAAAAGCCAAAGACCTGGGATTGCCCCCAGGGGTAAACTCAAATAAGACAAAGGCCACTCCCCTTTCCTACACCCAAAAACCTCCACAAAAGTTCCTCCTCAACATGTACACCCGACATCGTAGTCTAATCCAAGTTGACTTTCATACCAGACACCTTCTCAAAGACTCTTAGGACACTCTTAACCCATCTGACCTGGTCAATCTTCGCCTCAATGAATGTAATCTTGTCATCCGCAAACTCTAGATAAGAAACCTCAACCTCGTTACTCCCTACTCGGAACCCTCTCACCACACCCCTTTGCTCCGCCATACCCATAAACCAACTCAAAACATCCCCAACCAAAGTAAATAAGAAAGGTGACAATGGGTCTCCCTGTTTAATACCTCTAGAAGACGGAATAAATCCATGAACCGAACCGTTCACCAGGAAGGAGAAACACATATTCCTAAGACACCCCGCAATCCATCTTCGCCATCTCACCCCGAACCCTTTCCACTCCATGATGTGGTCCAAAAAATCCCACTTGACCCGATCATAAGCTTTTTCCAAGTCCAATTTAATAACCAAACCAGGCGACCGGATTCTAGCTCTCTCCTTCATACACTCCGCAGCTACAAGGATGCTATCAATAATCTGTCTCCCCCTAATAAACTCACTCTGCTGCTGAGAAACCATGGGGACTAACACTTCTCTCAACCTAATTGATAGGACCTTAGCAATGATTTTATAAAGGCTGGTGGTCAGACTTATAGGCCTAAAATCCTTAGTCTCTTATACTCCTGGCTTTTTTTGGGATAATCACCAAAAATGTAGCATTTGTGGCTCTATGGACAATCCTACTCTCAAAGAACTCCCTAAAAACCTTTATTAAATCATCCTTCACCACCTCCTAATTGTTCTGAAAGAAACAAATAGTAAAACAATTCGGAGCTGGCGCCTTATCCCTAGCCAACTCCCAAACTGCTCTTTTAATCTCTTCCTCCTCTAACCCCTCTCCAGCCATTGACTATTAGTCTCATTCAGACAACCCTCACTCCTACTTTTTATCTTAAAGTCAATTAACTTTTCAGACTTATACAAAACTGGACCTATAAAGGATCCCTTGGAATCTACAATTTTCATAGCAAGTTAAATTAAGGTTGAGTATATAAAAATATCACTTCCATTCTCTTGGATTAATCAACCATAAGGAGGAACTGAGATAGAATTTGACTTGGATGTTTTAAGTAGAGATGTTGAACACTTACAAACAAAGAATGCGGTCATTGCCATCAATTTAGTGAATAAATTTTTATCTATGTATCACTATCTTGATTTGACACTTGTTTATGCACGATGCTCAATTAAATTATGCACAAACTTGTGCTTTCTTTATAGGCTTGGTCAATGTCATTGGTTTCATAAGTTGCACATAAATACACTTTGACCTATTATCTTGTAAAATTACAAGTAAGAAGATTCAAGTAAATCAAGCATCTCATGCACGATCCAACATCAAAATTGTGTTCATTTTGTGTGAACAAGCTATTTTGAATCAAGGTCTCAAAACTCAGTACTAGCACCCATACTGGACTGCCCCAATATCAGGTATATATTGGCCAATTCGGGTCTCACTCATGTGAAGTGTTTTAAAAGAAAAATTGAGAAAATGACTAAAAATTCTTTTACAAAATGTGAAAAACTGAAATTTAGATTGCTAAGTTTATTTAAGAAAGGGTGTCACTATTGCCAGAGCAACTTTGGCATAAATGTAAATCTGTAACAAAAAGAAATTGCTCTAGAAGCAAAACTTAGTAATAGCACTCCCCTAAAAAATCCGTAAAAAAAACATGTTTATATACCTAAGTTGTACTAAGGTTGCATTATGATCACTAATTAGGTTATTGTTGCACTTATTCTCAATCATACCATATTATATAATGCATAACGTGATAAAATCTATCAAATGCATAATTTGTTTGGAATATCAATGATAATTGCTAATCCTAAATTTAAAGATGCATGGATATGGTTTGCATCCATGCTTTTTTCACATAATACAATTGTTAGACCAATTTGGTATATTTTAAAAACATTTAAGTGTTTTTAATCAAAAAGTTACGGATTCTTGAATATCAAAATGATTTTAAAAATTGATCTAAACAATTAAAGGCACAAGGATGCGGTTGAAATCCTTGCATTTTTTATTTGACTTCATATCATAGTTAATAAGGTGATTTTTCAAGTTTCTTGCAAAAAAACTAAAAATATTAATGTTAAGCCCAATGTGTGAAATCAAAAAAAAGAAAGTAAAGTGGCGTAAATCCACATTTTGTTGGTACTGGTGATGCAGGATTTGTAATGGACAGGAATTAAAATACTTCGATAGATAATATTAAAATTACTAATACAATTGCACTACCAGAGATAAAAGTCCGGAGAGTCTGTCTCAAGATAACCTAAACCGTCACGCAACCGTTCTATCAAGAGCGTTCCTTCTCAGATGTAAATTACCAACAAGACAAAGGAAGAGGCAGAAAGAAGGGATACCGAAGTATCAGGTATGTCAGAAAGAATGCATGTCACATAACAAGAAACCTTAGAATTCGAGTGATCTGAAGTCTTTTAACACGTATTCAAGAGTTATAGGTGAATATGATTGGTTTCCCTTATTTCCTTTTCAGTCTTTTCTCAGTCCTTTCAATGATTCTCCGTCGTTTTCAGATTAAATTTTATTGGAGGATATGCTCTGCTATTTATAGGGAAATTATCCTCTTAGATTAGGACAAGTGTCATTCCAATAAGCGTCCAAAGAGGTGCTTTTGAAATATCCCCATGCAGTATCTAAAAGGCTGGGTGTATTTCAACACGCCTAAGTTATTTCCAGAAGATGAGGTGAGTCACTTGAATATGTGAACTTTCTCTGTGATAGGTTGCTTTAGAATCTAGAAGATCAAGGATCATATGACATGTGTAATATGCATAAAGATCTAAAAAGCAACGTTTCCATTCTTATTGCTGCCATGCCAGATAAGACAAGACCCCCTTTAGATAAATTATACAACAGATGTTATATGTAGCTGAGGTTTTATCACGTGCTGTTTTGAGGAATTTATCACAATCATTTTTAAAATAAAGGAGTTATTACAGACATATTCTTCAGGCCTTCTTTCGTTTTTGAAGGAACTCTTTTTGGTAACTTAATATGTATTCCTTCGAAGGAAGTCAGAATAACTACATACATCTCACAAGGTCACCACTATATTCTCGAATTACCCATATAAAGACCTTAGATTTAAGTTTCTCAGCCGGCAATTCGTTTTCATGATCAATCATCCCTATGAGGAAGAGTTTACATAGTGTTAAGGATCGTCCGATCCCCGAGTCGGTTCTGATCCGAGAAGCACCCAAAAAAAAAAGGATCGTCCGATCCCGGTCCGGATCGGGCGATTCATGATTTTTTTCTTTTTTTTTTTAAATAAATGCGGCCGTTCGTCTCGGCCGATCCCGAGTTGGATCGGCCGAGAACGATCCCGAGCCGGGAACCGAGTTTAAACATTTGAGTGCCTTTGACTTGAACTTAGTGAAATCAGAAGTAAATGTGTTTTCTTCGAAATCCCTTTAAAGTAAAGTGTAATAGGAAATTCCTCGAAGTCCATAGATGTCATCCGGAGGTGACTTCTGGGGATATAGAGGTGCTTTCGAAGGACTTTCCCTGAGGATTTCCTTCGAAGTCAGTAAGAGGCATCATCCGGGAATGTCTCTTGGGGATAAAAATATAAATTGGACTTCGAAGGACTCCTTGAGGATTTCCTTCGAAATTTGTAAAACTGATCATTTGGGAGTATTTCCTGGAGATGAAAGTTTAAACATACCTTCGAAGGCCTCTCCATTGGGGATTACCTTTGAAGTCAGTGTATGTAATGTAAAATGTTATCCGAAGGTGTTTCCTGGGGATAAATAAGAGTGACTTCGAAGTTTAATGAGTTGCAGAATTTATTAAGGGTGACAAACCCATATCTTTGTCCTTCGAATGGGACAAAATCCTTAGTTCTTTGAGGGTGACAGGCGCCATTAGTCCTTTGAGGGTGACTAACCCTTTACGAATTGACCATCTGGGGGTGGTTAGCCCATGAATTGACCATTTGAGAGTGGTTAGCCCATGTTAAAGTATCCGTTCCGTCCTTTGGAAGGTTTCTTGTTAATAAAGTTAACCTCAATAAGATAAGGATGGTTGAAGATCTTTGATCAAGCCAAAAGATCATCAATACAAGTGACGTGACCCAATCAGCATGAAGATGCTGTTTGCACATTTTACACGCGTAAAATAGTGGGGTGGCAGGTGAACCTCTTTATAAATGTTATGGTACATGCGGCTGTATCTCATTCACACGTATTCGCGTGTTTAAGATGCCGCCGCGTGTTCAATAGGGTTAATTAGACCGCTGGATCACCATTACAACATTGATTTTAACTAGGTTTGGGGTTAATCTGTGTATTAAGCTAGAAACAAGTGCAAGATTTTACTTTTGGGACCCCAAATTTTGTAGGGTTGTTTATCGACTTGATCCAGCTCCATTGGGTGTCAATTTGGCTTCAAACCTTGAGATCTTGAATGAGGAGGCACTGGTCTACAAACCTTCAAATTTGAGGGGTTTGGAGCTATGAGGAAGAAGATCTTAACTCGAGAAGTCCAAAAATGTACTCTCATATTGTGCGCAAGGTATTTAAGGGACCAAGAAAAATCGATCAGGACCAATGTTGGATATCGGACTGGCCCCATACGGTACCAATATATATCAATATTAGTCAAGTTTTAAAACCATGGTTTGAACTCAAGAATGAGTAAGGTATCCACTCATGTCTCGGTTAATCCATCAGATACATTTAAAATGATCATGGTAGATGTAAATATTATACTCTTTTTTCTTTTTGATCACTAACAAAAATTAAGTGGTGGTGCTGGTGATTATCGAACTCTTAAAGGATCTTTCTTGATGTGCTATCTTTACTTAGTTGACTCAGGATTAGTCCATGTAATCTTGTTTCAACAACCTCTATTATCCAAAGATGCTTTTTTTCATGTGGACAGACAACATGAAGCAGATTCTGACTTTAGACTTGATTTTATGTATTTGGATTGTCCCATATAGATGCTATGTTGGCAAGGTGATGAGAATTTGTGGATTGTTTACTTAGATTGCGAGTATGTAAGATATGGAGCTTAAGGTGATGAGAATCTGTGGATTGTTTACTTACATTGTGTGTATGTAAGATATGGAGCTTCTTCCTTTGTAGACTGGGTGTCAATTGTTCTATGCCTGGCAATCGAGTAGATACTCTTCTTGATTGAGATTGCAGACTAAGAAGTGACTCTTATTATTATGGCTTATGCCACCCTTTTTGGTTGGTTGGCATCATGAAAAGATAGAAATTCTCATACTTTTGAATGCAAGGAAGGGAGTTTAGAGGACCGTTGTGTACATGCATTGTGTCTAGTGTTTCATTGGGCCTCCATTTGTATGAAATTTCAAGGTTCCTTTTCATTTTTTTTGATTATAGGGCATATGGTGTGTATCTTTTGTCTAGCCTCCTAGGCTAGCGGTTTTTTTATACCTGTTTACGCTTGCATTTTTTGTATCAAGCCTTCGTGTACATAGTGTTTAAACTCGGAAATCGGCTCGGGATCGTTCTCGGCCGATCCCAAGTTGGATCGCCGATCTAACTCGGGATCGGCCGAGACGGACCGGCTGGTTTAATTAAAAAAAAAAAAAAAAAACGTTGGATCGGAACAATCCAACGCTTTTGGGGTTCTTCCCGGTTTGGATCCAACTCGGGATCGGACAATCCCTTACACCATGTTCGTGTATACCTTCTGTGTACATGAGGCCATGCCTCCTCTTTTCATTTTAAATAATTAGTACTTATCAAGCAGGATGAAAACAAAGAGTTGAAATGATATACTCTCCACTCATCCTGATTGCTGGCCAATTTCTCCAACATTTCCATTAACCAGCCTTGGAATTATAGAGATTGTGATGTTTATTGAGGGTACTGATCTCTGAATTTTTCTCCACCTAGCAGCCCCCAAGAACAATCCCCATATTGCTGTCAGACACGACATGCCCAAGTATCATACTGAGTGTGGATCAGATTTTGACATTCCCACACCAAACATGATTTGAGCAGACCACAATTGGCTCATGCCCCATTCATGAGTATTTTGGTATTTTTCAAAAGCACTAGTCAGGCATATTTTGATCTTCTTAGATTCTATTATCTTAGATACTATAAAAGGTTGTTCCTAATTTAGTTGATCTGAAGAGAGCAATCTCAAGGAAATGTCAATTGAACGTCTAAGGGCGACCCATGGTTCTCAAGGGGACATGGAGTGGTTTATGGTCCTTGAGGAGATTTTTCATCTGCCTTTGCAATTGTTATTGCTCTTGCTCAAATACTGTGGCAGAAGTAAATCTGTTGTTCGAGGTCTGAATCTTAATACCAGTTTACAGTATAGTAATCTATTAGAGACAGATGCAATGGCTACTTGCATTAACTCTTCCACTTCTCCCCCCTTGGAAGGTCTAGCATTGAAGAGAGAACATGAAGTTATGCAAGATCATACCTGGTGGTGCTTTGTCATAGCTATAGAGGAAGTAATGTTGTGGCAGACTACCGAGCTTAGGGTGTGGGTAAGGATGTAATGTGTTGTTTCAGAACACATCAAATTTTCATGTAGGAGGCCTTCTACATTATGTCTAATTAAAGAATTTTTTTTAATATTTAAATGTACTTTTTAGAGGCTTTCATGAAACACCATTTTGGAATGTAGTTCTTTCTTGATTGGTAAAATCTGTTTTGTTATTTAATAAAACCTGTAGGAGACTCTGTCTATCCGGTAACTGTACCTGCCTTTGAAAATAACTAAGTACCCACTAAAGGGGCACATTCCCTGTGCACAACAGTTCCCTTCGATTCCTTGAAATTTGTTGGGTATTGAAGTCAATTGATGTGGTTTGTGATCGGGCTGAGTGGGTAAAATCTCCAATCCATTTGGAATTGAATGATATTGTCTTAACAGAAGGCATGACCGTAGCATGTACTAACTAACTGCTTTCCCAGCTGGTGAAGACTGATTGTAGAAAACCAACAGACTTGGGGCTTTGGTTTAAAAAACCACTAGCAAGTAGATCTATACCTTCAGATCAAAAAAAAAAATAGTAGCATGTGTTAATTTTGTGGAGTAATAATTGATTGATAGAGTAGAGAAATGACAACAGGTTACATCCTTTTGATTTGGCTTTTAAATTGAGTCATGCACAGAAACTGATCGATTGATTTGTATGGTACTGAAGAAAATACATCTCAATGGGGGCATCCATCCATGATTCGGGGTAAAATTATTGTTTTCTAAGTCATTATCATCTATTAATATACACTCACATTTTTATTTCCCATCTGAAGTAGGCCTTGTTGTAGAGAAGGCAGTGTCTAATAGATGCTGTAGTGTCAATTCCTTAGAATAATTAACATCAGATTTCAGTACATAAAGGCAATGGGCCCATAACACTACTTGTATGCGAGTTAACACTACTCCTGGTGGAAGATCAATGTTCTGTTTCTTGCTCTTTTTGTTATCTTGTCACAAGCATTTGTTTTAGTCACACTAGTATACTATGTCATTGGTTGCAAGTTATTTTCTTACTCTTAAATGTTGTTGTACTTGTACAGTTGAATCCTGTTGAAAAGTTCAATTTTGCTGATAACATATTATTAGTTGTTTTTATTTGCAGCCTTACATGTTGAAATACAGAGCAAAAAATTTGACAACGAGAAATTGCTGGAGGATATTGAAGACTTGAAGATACTATTACTTTCTAATCTCTGGTATCTTTTTATCTTAAGTTAAATAGCTGGAAATTTTCCTGACGTATCAATTCTCAAGCTTGCAGTTTTATTTTGGGAGAATTACCTATTACCCCTACTTTAGGCAACTTATTGCCAAAAAGTATATTGACCAAAACTATTGACCCTTCAAGTATAGTTTGGCAAAATATTTGCCTTTTGGTCCTCTGCCATATGATAGAGGACCTGTTTGGTATTAAAAACGGGATTTGCTTTTTGAAAAAAAGTAAATACCCACATTACCCTCACCTCTCCCTCTCTTTCCACCCTACCACCACCACTACCACCTCACCACCACCATCACCATCACCACCTCACTACCACCACCGCCGCCGTCACCACCCCACCACCACCACCCCATTACCACCTCACCATCACCACCCCCACCAACCACTATCACCACCACCACCACCACCACCCACTATCACCTCACCACCACCACCACCACCCCACCATCATCATCACAACCCCACTACCATCACCACCACCGGTCCACCACCACCACCACCACCACCATCACCACCCCATTACCATCACCACCACCCCACTACCATCACCATCACCACCACCCCACCAAGGTTATCAAAACGCCTAGGCGAGCCCAGGCGATAGACCTGGCCATCACCTAGGCACTAGCCTAAGCGATTGGGTGCTCACCTAGGCGACATTTAAAAAAAAAAAAGGCTATGATAAATAAATTCCATATATGTCATTTATAGAAATGTAATATGCCAATATTTGAAATAACAATTAATATAGCATGAATTTTATCAGTATAACCTAACGCAAGAAAAAACATGGGCAACAATTGGGTGTCACTTCAATTCTCGCAAAGTTTCTCAATTAATTGCAGATGAATTTTCCCAAATGTTTCAAGGTAAAACATGGGAGGTGGTATGAAGCAGCAATTGGGTGTCACTGAAGACGATTTAGCATCTTGAACCACACGACTAGGAAGTATAACTTTTATCTCACATACAAATGGGAGTTCCACACATTGTAAGGATACTGGCCTTAGTCCCTTTTACAGAAAATACAGGGGCAGCGATTGTTGTATACAGAGAAAAAAAAACAGGGGCAGAAAGAGGCTTCAAACAGGGGCTGAGAGAGAGAGAGAGAGAGAGAGAGAGAGAGAGAGCTTTGCTGTGTACAGAAAAAGAAAAAAAAAACAGGGGCCTGAACGCAGCTGTGCACTGAAAAAAGGAAAAAAAAACAAGGGTAAATCGAGAGAGATCAAAAAAGAGAGAGTTTTGCCGTGTACAGAAAAAAAAAAAAAAAAACTAGAGGCCCGAACGAAGGAGATGTGCGCAGAAAAAAAAGAAAAAAAAAGGGGTCGATTGAGATAGAGAGAGTGTGTGTGTCACGACCCGATTCCAAGGTATACTCCTCAAGGGTCACCAGCTAGAATCCGGCGACTCAACTCTCACCCGCTCCACAGGAGGTGGCAAACAAGTGAAGAATCAAGAGAAAAATCTAAATAATATTTAAATACTGGATACGTCTTACCAGGATCATTACTAACCATTTACAAAGCTAAAGCTTCTACCCAAGCCCACCACCTATCTATCAGAGTAAGCAGCAACCTGAAAAATATATATCAACAAGGGTGAGCTATAAAGCTGCGAGCATAGTGTTTAAACTCGGTTCCCGGCTCGGGATCGGCCGAGACGAACGGCCGCATTTAATTAAAAAAAAAAAGAAAAAAAATCATGGATCGTCCCGATCCCGGTCCGGATCGGGCGATTCATGATTTTTTGGTTCGTTTCGGATCGGAACCGACTCGGGGATCGGACGATCCTTAACACTATGGCCGCAAGTAAACCCACAATAACTGGGTATTTACCCAGAAACACAAACCAGTAAGATAATATGGAATACCTTATAGATGGATTATGATAATTAATAATAGTTCTTGACCTCTATGTCAATATGTTCTAACTTCTCGTGAACCATATTATGATTATGATGATAGTTCATTATATGTATCTATGCAATTCAATTCATAAATCTATTATGAGTCATTGGCTGCATCTAAACAATTCTTGTCCTCACGTTTACATAATTCTACCAGTTGTATATACTTAACTCTATAGTCTTCATTGTACAATTAACTTCTATGAAATTCCAGTCATGTTAAGTTATTATCCAACATCAATCAACTGAACAGTTTAACTCTGATACCAGAATAGTTCCTTCCAATTAATACCTCATTAACATCTACAGTGTATACATAAACTACTCTTATAAACTACATTACCCAATTCTAATAGTAATCTGAGTTCTACATTAACATTTACGAGTAACAACCTTAAATATTTGCTAACTAACAATTTAATCAAACATAACACTTCATTCAGCACATTATGCAGTTCTCTCATCCATACTCACTAGGACTGGTAACATGCATGCTAGTTCACTCTCAACTACATACTAATATGATGCAGTATGCTCCATGCTCAATCTCAAGAGGGTCAAATCACCATTTTTCACAATTCACAACACAATCGCAAACACGTGATATGCATGCTACTGTTTCTGTCATGATCACTGGATGTGCACGCACGATCCCAACTGTATCACCATGCATTTCACAAGATTACATGCACCCATTCGTACTAAAGCCACCAGTGGATTCTGTGTGTACAACACAGTTTTAGGGACTTACAACTCATGGGGAAGTCATGCCCCACCTCTATTTTTATCGAGGAATCCGCTTCCTACACGAGGGGGAGTCCAAGGGCATCACGGAACACATCATGAAATTCCCTCCATGACACACATCCCAGTTCATAACGCTAAACAGTCAAAGAAAATAGATAATTAAACATCTAGGCCTATTGGACATCTCTGGTCCTCACCCTAGTCTTGCCTCTCAAGTCCGACAAATGAACATTCGGGCATCATACAGAACTTTCCCGTTTGCCACTAAGAGCGGTCATTACTTCAATTAACCAAGTGTAACTCATTCTAGAGTTCATCTTTAACATGGTCATCCCGACCGTAAAGTCAATATGCAATACCGGTGGTTATTCCAATTGGACTGAATTTAATTAAATGCAGTAAATGGAAAATCAAGCCATTACAAAAGCACCTACAACCAATCAAATCATCATACATCATGGATCTGCACTTCCATGTTCAACATGCTCTAGAGACACTCACAAGTCCCCATACGCATATATCATACTCATACTTGTCCGTAGATATCACAATTCTTATGCTTATACATAAAATAAACAGATGTAGCCATGTGTTTTCAAGGACTTACATCATTAGCCTTTACTTCACAATACAATGTCTTATGCTTACTAAAGAGCATAAACATCAATCATAAACATTACCAATCTATCTCATCACTAAAGATAACACACATCATGATCCTTGTGATTTTGAATAGTAGAGGACATTACCTTCACATGCATACTTTAAGTTTAATCATAAACATGCACACACATACATCTTAAACTATGTACTGCTTCATCCTTGATTATTTATGGACTCAAGATTGTTTGCTATCATACCATTATAACTTTCATTACTATAACCAATCATGAAATGGAGATATGCATAAATTCCCACATCTATTCACCGTATCTAATATCATACTCAGATGTAGTTATCATCTACGTATGATTCATCCATATACTCATGTATTACTTATTTTTTTATTTTTTTTTTATCGATAACGAAATTTTTATTGCGAGAGAAAAAGGAGAATGCACATCAAAAAGGAAAGAAGAAGATCAAAAGAAAAACAGAAAAATTCCCAAACAAGGGAAGCCCAAAGGACAACAACCAAATACAAAACCAATTACCACAAAACTCCAAGCTCCCAACTTCGAATAATATCCACCCTAGACAAATCAGAAAACTCGGGGAGGATACCAGCCCAAGAAGATGCTAGGCACACAATAGAGTCAATAAGCACCCCCAAACTTTTTCTTTTGTCCTCAAAATTCTGATATTTCTCTCACCCCAGATGCCCCAAAGCACAGCAAAGAACACAATCTTTGCCAAAATCTGACCCCGCTTCCCCAAGGAGGGGAACCACCACTGATCAAGCATGTCCCTAATAGAGCATGGACTCACCCAAACCACACCAATCGCACTCAAAAGGTAGCTCCAAATCTGTCTAGCCCAACTACAACCCACAAAGAGGTGATCGACGGACTCCCCACACCTCAAACACAAGTGGCAAACTTGCGGAGACAAAGCCATGAAAGGCCTCTTCCTCTGAAGCATGTCAGCAGTGTTGATGCGATAGAGAAATGTAGACCAAGCAAACGCTTTAACTTTGGGAGGGACCCTGGCTCCCCAAAGCAAGGAGGTAGAAAAAGGAGGAGGACACGACAAAGGGGTAGCACTCAGTAAAGAAAGAAACGACTTAACACTAAAATTACCACACGACTCCAAGGTCCAAACCCTAGAATCAGACAGACTCTCATCAATAAACACGTTCTTAAGGAGATCAAAAAGAGAAGCCAGTTCATCAATATCAACCAATCTAGGGTCAAGAACGAGGGGAAGATTCTAAGAAAGCCCAGAGACCGACCAACTGATGACATTAGATACAACCGATTCTTTGTTAACTGAGAGACGGAAAATCCTTGGGAATTTAGAGGCTAGAGACGACTCCCCCCCACCAAATATCCAACTAGAATCGGATAGAGGAACCAGACCCAACGGAGAACCTCATATATTTCCAAAAGATATGAAATAGACCAGAAATGACCTTCCAAGGACTATCCACTCGTATTCTTGCCTCATGATTCACGTCCCAGCCGTTTGCATGAATGCCATACTTACTTGCTATAATGGATCTCCACATAGCCTCTCTCTCCACACTGAATCTCCAAAGCCACTTGCCCAAAAGGGCCTTGTTCCTGTTTTGGAGATTACCCAAATTTAGACCTCCATCTACCTTAGGCTTGCA
>JAUPMG010306342.1:0-16507 GCA_031762675.1 Pachysandra terminalis
TACAAATGATTTTCTTTGTGTTTTATTATTTATGTAATATATTATAGCTTTTCTTTACATTTAATCAAGTTTTTTTTAAAAGTTTCCAAGTGCCTGCGCGCGTATCGATTTGTTTTCACATTAATATATATTATGTATGTGGGTGTCTAATATAAAATCACATTAATTTATATGTTTTTAGCTTCTCTTCGCATCTAAATGAGTCTTGTTTCAAGTATCTATTATTTTCCATGTGTATCAACCATTTCCATGATTTTACGACGCTTACACACGTATCCAACACGCAAGGTTTGTCAAGTCGATGTTGCCTAGCATGAGGGAAAAAAGGGAAATCTAGAGGAAATTATGGGGAACTGCGGGGTTTTTGATGGTTTTTTTCCCCCATGTTTTAAACAACCCTAATTAGTGTCTAAATACATCATGATACATCAAAAATGCAAAAATAATTGTCTATATATCAAGGGACACTGCTTGAGGGGGATTCACCTACTCATTGTGGGTGTGCAAAGTATGTAAAAATTGATGTAATAAGATCTACTTAAGCTATATCCTCATACATTGCACATCTCACAACTAAAAGTACCTGAAAATAAGCAAATAAGATACATATACCAATTTAGTCAATCATATATTAAATAACAAACTGAACAAATTTAATTGCAAGTGGGGTCTTTTTTGGGATGTTTGAGTTTTTCAGTTATAGGGGAATACAATACATTCAGAATTGTATCTTTGTACAGTATACATTATAATTAATATATTACACACTTTTACTGATAAAAAAAATAACAAACTGAACAAAATTAAACATAAATTCAATAGAGTAAAGTACAATATTGTAAATAAACTCAACAAACTCATCATTGTCATAAAAATACATCAAGAAGGAGAAAGATGCCAACAAATACAATAATATTTTTCAATTTTTTCCATATTTTCTTTATTTTTTAAATTTTTTTCATTATTTACAATAATATAATAGTTATATACTTAAATCATAATTTCAAACAATTTCAATCTGTTTTTATTTATTTTTTTATTTTGCAGGATAGTTAAACAGTTTCATAGTTAAAATTTACTAACATACAATATTTATTTCAGTTTTTTCAAAAAACAATTGAAATGCTTTCTCTCATGTTGCTGACATGTCGCCCGTGTCAAGCGGCATAGAGTAAATATCGAAAAATTTTGAAATTTTTTCCCCATGTCCATGTCACTCGACATGGGAGAAGTATCGAAATCAAGTGAATTACAGCCAGATTTCATTTCACCCTTGGGCAAAATGGCGACGTGTCGGCGAAATGGAAAACACTGCCAACACGTATCCGTTTTCAGACTAACCGATATGCTACCTCGATATGACATTTTGAACCATGATTACTTTGTGTTATGCTAAACCTTTCCTTTACATTTAATCAAGCTTTTGCTAAATTTCCATACACCAGACGGGTACTGGTTTGTTTCCACATTGATAGATACCATGTCTATGGGTGTATAACACAAATTTCATGTCAATTCATCGTGTTTTGAGCTTATCTTTGCATCAAAATTAGTCCTGTTTTAAGTATCCTAGAGTTTCCAATGTTTCCATGAGATTTTACGGCGTTTCTAGGTGTATAAATAAGTTTCTTAATATATTTCTTTCTTCTGAAAGACCAAAGCTCTATCTCTACACGATATTTTGACCCACTGTTACAATGGTAGAAGGATTGTATGGTGGGCTGCTCATACCGAAGATTATAACTGATTTATTCTCAAATTGGAATACAAAAGCCTTGGGCTCATTGGAGAGGGTTGATCTTTTTCATGTATTTTCTCCTTTTCACACCTCTAGCGTTTGTATTCATTTGTAAATTCTTTTTACAACAAACTATATTTCAGTTTTCTATCAAAACAAAATATCAACACTATCATAAATAGGAATTATTTAAATACCCCAGACGATGGCTTAAACCACTTGCCACTTTTAAATTTAATCTTGTCATCCCGGACTGACTGCACAATCTGCATGTAAAGAACCTTATCTTTATCCTCAAATAAAGCAGCATTCCTAAAGGGAAAGAAAGAACAGCTATGATGCCAACTGATGCAACAAGAAAGTAAATCCCCCCATATAAATGCAGCTGGAATATAGTGACCTAATTACTTTAATCATTGTCAAAAGCTTAGGTTTCGTAAGGAGCAACCAAGGGAAAAACCTCTTGCAAGGTCCTCATCCAAGCAACCTAAAATTCTCTAAGGAACTCAAAGCCTATAGACTGGATTTGCATAGATAATTAAAAAGATTCCTTTTAAAATTGATTCATAATATCTACTTAAACAAAGAAACCCTAAAATCTAATGTAAGACCTAAAGTAAATACTCTCAACTATACATCTTAATCAATCAATCAATCAATCAATCTATGATATTCCTTACTCAAAAACTAGTTTGGGTAGGAAACACAAGTCATGTTCTGCCATACCTATCTGTCAAAAACCATACATTCAGGTACATGTCTTCTTTACTTTATCTGCTTTTCATGTTGCTCTTAACCATATAACTTCCATTTTGCAAAACAATATCACAACACGAAAACAAAAAAAGAAAAATAAAATCAAGGCATGAGATCAAAATGACCTGAAGAAGAAATTAATCACTGATAGCAATGATCATGAAAAACTACTTTAAATAACTAAAGTAACTGTTCACATACCAATCAGAAGCATTTCTTACTCAAAAATGAATTAGAATCCAATCAAAAAAGAATTATCATTGCCTGTTCATCTTGCGCCCTTTCTGAAGCACTGCAAGCCGATGAGGAGTTAAAGCTACAGCCCCATCAGAGGAGTCCAAATCCTCACTGATGCTAGGAAAATCAACGTCTCCAACTGGATTTATTAGAAGTTCTATATCACTGTCTTCACCATCACTTGATGATAGTATGTAAGAACTCCCAGGTATCCCATCACTATCCCCCCACTCATCAAATGAAGAAATACCCACTGAATCCTATAAAACAAGAAAACATGCAAGCAAAAGTTCAATGAAGAAATAGGAACACACAAGCCAATAATCTCTTTTGGAATCTGACAGAAGTTTAAGTGGCATAGAAGCAACTTGTATAAAATTCAATTTAGATTGCCTTTAGCCAACAACAAGTGAATAGCCTCCAGCATATGATCTCTCAAGTGATCGTGTAGTGACCTCAACCTTGATTACCACCAAGTATGTTGAATTAGGCATTAAACATATAATTACTGTGATGCAGCTTATACTTGTAAGTGTATAAATGTGTAGACTATATGAATACCTATGTATTTTCTGAATATAAATATGTAGCTAACTAATTAGGATTGGTTAGTGAAAGGATAAGCAGGAGATAATTCTGATTGAATGATACCTAAGAGAAGATATCGAATCATTGTACACGAAGATCTTTGATGTTTCCATTCCTTAAGTATCCTAAACCTATCCTGAACCTGTTTAATAGTAAGCCTACTTCAATTAGTCATTAAAGGATTAGCTAAATGGTGTTAATCACATAAGTGTTAATTAATGATATTTATAAATTAGATATGTTAAAGGTATTAATCATATGAGACACTTGTATTAGCCATTAGCTATGAAGTATTCGTACTAGTATTAGTAATGATAGGTATTAATGTTAGATGCTAACTATAATAAGCTAATATTAGATATAATTGTAATACCTGAATCTTGATTAATACTAATCCGTATTTACTTGTGTTTAACTATGGCTAAATAGCAGTTAATATATATTAATTAGAGGTCTCACCTAATTGGCTGACAAGTGTAGGGATCCTAGAGGTGAGTTACACAGAATCATGGAATGGCAATTATTCAACAGGTAAGATTTTATTTAAAGTTAGGAAATTACAGCTTTGCCATTGAGGAGGTGTCGAAAGCAAAGGTTGGTCCTTGAGTGACAACTGACAAGTGTCATAAAAGAGTGAGGAAAAGAGACGCGTGTCTCTTGACTCATGCAGTTTTAATCTAAGTTAATTAGCCTAATACCTTAAGATTAATCCTACAGTTAGTTTAAGAGCTACCATTAGTAAGGTGATTAGTAGATTAATTAACTTACTAATTAGGGATATTAAGTCCTAAACTAAGTTAATTTTAGATTAGTACGCTCATGGATTAAAAGAACAGAAGAGAAGGGAAGGAGAAGAAGAGAAGGGAAGAAGAAAAAGAGAAGAATAAGGTAAGGGTGTTGGGGAGCTATTGTAGGAAAGATAAGAAAAACTGAGAAGTCAAAGGAGGGGTTGATGGAAGTGTTTGGGAAGGCTGAGAATTGATTTAGAACTAAAGAACAAGGGCCCAGCTGAAGAGAAGGAGAGGTGGTGTCAATTTAGTACCAAAGTAATAATCATTAACTATAGGCTTTTAGCTTGAAAATACTGATTTTAGAATAAATTTTTGCATGTATTTTTTTTTATAACCAATGAATTCTATAAAGATAGAGAAAAGGGAATGTGAAAGCAAACACCAAGGCTAGAGAGACTAATCTCAAGCCCTGGACACAAGAAAAGAAAACATACATAAACCTCTCCTCCTCCCCCCCGCAAAGGACTGAAACCCAACATATGTACCCCACCCAGGCACCAACACTATAGATCAATCCTCCTCCTGCATCATCTCTTCAGGCAGAACCCGCTCAAACATAACACTCCTCCCTAATCCTCGCCTAGCTAGAGTCTCAGCCGCCAAATTGGCCACCCTAGACACGAAATGGAACAAGAGATTCCAATCCCTACTCAGAGACCAAGCCAACCGAATGAAATGAGTAAATCTCTAAGCACACTGCTCCCTCACCATCCAGTCGATAATAGAGGAAGACAACCTCTCCACAATCAAGTCCCGAAAGCCTTGTGCCCTCGCTTGCCTCAATCCCATCACCAGAGCTACCAAGGCCGCCCTCACCAAATCACCACCACCACCTGGACCAGAGAAGGCAAACAGAAAGGCCCCATCACAATCTCTAAATGCACTACCAACCCCAGAAAGCCTGTGAGAACCAAAGACCAACGGGCAAAGTTCAGCTTCACCCACCAAGCCTCTAAAGGCCGCCAGGCAGGAAGCAACGACAATGGACAGCTCCCGCTCACAGAAACCCTAAACCACTCTCACCGAATGTCTGCCGCCGTAATACCAATAAACTGACTCCTCATAGAGGCCCACAAAGCAACTGACACCAATATGCTCTCAATCACGCTCAAAGTTGGGGACAAAGAATCTTGGAAGATCCTCAGATTACACTCCCTCCAAATGTGACATTGGATAGCCAGAAATACCAGATGAAACAAAATACGTCCCCTCTCAACCAAACCCGGGAATCTCCACTGGCCCGACTAATACCCACGAGCATAACCCACACCTACCCAATACCGCACAGAAAAAAGCTCCAAATCTCAGCAGCCATAGCCCAATGAAGACACAAATGATCAGGTGTCACCTCTGCTTCTCTACATAGAAAGCACATCTGCGGTGAGAGAGCCATATACCTCCTCCTCCTATGGTTCATATCCATCGTGTTAATCCGATATAGTAATGCAGACCAGACAAAAGCCCCAACTCTAGGTGGTGCAGGGGCAGACCACACAGCCTAGACAAAAAAGGAGGTAGAAAACCCAAGTCTGTTTGCTCTAAACTGGAAGAAAACAGACCGACACGAAAACACACCTCTTGGATCCGAGGACCAGATCCTCCTATTTGGCCACTCCTGATATACGAATAAATCCTCAACTGACTCAAAAAAATAAGCTAACTCCATCAACTCCACCTCCCTGATATCTCTATGCAAAGGAAGGTTCCACACAAGGCCAGAACCGGACCAAGAAAGGACCTCACTCACCAAGGAGGACTGACATTGAACCAGCCGAAATACTCTAGGGAAACGAATACAGAAAGGAATCTCCTCAAACCACACATCATGCCAAAAGAAAACAGAAGACCCACACCCCACAATGAACCGGAGCATAGATAAAAACAAACGGGGATAAGGCCAAAACCGCTTTCCAAGGACTATCCGACAACGCTCTAGCGTTCAAAATCAGATCCCTCCCATTCACATGGATGTCGTACTTACTCTCGATCACCTTGCACCACAGATTATCCCGCTCATCATTGAACCTCCAAAGCCACTTAGCCAGCATTGCCGAGTTCCGATCCAGTGTGTTACCCAAGCTCAGACCACCTAATTCCTTCGTCTTACACATCTCCACCCACTTGACCAAATGATCCCTCCTCTTACCGTTACCCTCGCATAAAAAATTCCACTGAAGCTTCTCAAATTGAGAAGCCACCACCCTAGGCATACGGAACAAAGATATGTAATATACAGGAAGGTTGGCCATAATGGCCTGGATAAGAGTGATCCTACCACCCAAGGACAAATAGTTCCTCTTCCACCCCGCCAAACGCTGCTCAATCCTCTTAACAACCGGATTCCAAAAAATCACGAACCTGGGGTTACCCCCCAAGGGTAACCCCAAATAAGACATAGGCCACTCCCCTCTCCTACACCCAAAAACCGTGACACACTCGGCTAGCATCTCCTCCTCCACATAAATGTTAAGACATCAAAGTTTTCTCCAGATTGACCTTCATACCAAACACCATCTCAAACACTTCAAGAATACTCTTAACCCATCCAACCTGATCAAGATCCGCCTCAATAAACATAATCGTATCATCGGAAAACTGGAGGTGAGAAACCTCAACCTCATCCCTCCCAACCCGAACCCTCTAACGACGCCCCTCTACTCTGCTATACCCATAAATCAGCTCAAGACATCCCCAACTAACGTAAACAGAAAGGGAGAAAATGGGTCACGTTGCCTGATGCCCCTAGAAGCAGGAATAAAACCATGAGATGATCGATTCATCAAGAAAGAAAAGCAAACATTTCTAAGACACCCCGCAATCCATCTCACCCTAAATCATTTCCACTCCAAGATTTGATCCAAGAAATCCCACTCTACCCGATCGTAGGCTTTTTCCAGATCCAACTTAATGACAAGACCCGAATACTCCATACACTCCACAGTGACCAAAATACTATCAGTAATCTGCCTCCCCTTAATAAGCGCACTTTGTTGCAGAGACACCAACTAGGGAATCACCACTCTCAGCCTAATCGAAAGAACCTTGGCAATAATTTTGTATAGGCTGGTGGTCACACTGATAGGCCTAAAATCCTTGATATCCTCAACCCCAGGCTTCTTAGGGATAAGAACCAAAAATGTAGCGTTTGTAGCTCTATGGATAATTCCGTTTTCAAAAAATTCAAAACACACCGTTATAAGATCGTCCTTGATAACCTCCCAATTTTTCTGAAAGAAACCAATCGTGAAGCCATCTGGGCCTGGGGCCTTATCACCCGCCAACTCACACACTACTACCTTAATCTCCTCCTCAAAACTCCTTTCCAGCCACCGACTCTTTTCCTCCTTCAAACAACCCTCAGTCTTACTCTCCAATACAAAGTCAAAAACTTTCTCCGACTTATACAACCAAGAATAAAAATTAGAAATAGCAGAAGTGATCTCCTCCTCAGTCTCCACTCTCGCATCACCCGCTCTCAATGATAAAATCCCATTCTTTCTTCTTCTCCCATTGGCCATTTTATGAAAAAAAAAAAACAAAAAAACTAGTATTTCCATCACCCTACTTTAACCAATTGACCCAGGATTTCTGCCTCCAACTAATCTCCTCTAGCTTCAGCACCTCCTTTAACTCATACTTCACCTTCTTCCTTTCCTCCACTTCTTCCCTACCCAAAGGTCTCATTCCTTCCCCACGATCAATCTCCACCACCCTCCCCAACCCCAACAACTTGTTCCTTCTATGCCCAATCACACCAAAGACCTCCTTATTCCAAATCCTGATCCTACCTCTCAAACCTCCAAGTCTTCTCATAAACTTAAAACCAGCCCATCCAGTGCTCACCCCAATATAGTCCTCCCACCAACCTTTGATTAATTCCATAAAATCAGGATAGGATAACCACATGTTCTCAAACTAAAGGGGAGCCAGACCTTTATGTCTAGCATCAGTGTTAACCTGTGTGGGCCAATGATCCGATGTGATTCTCGCCAAGAGACACTGATTCGTAAGAGGAAAGTGCTCATCCCAACCCAAAGAAGCCAAGAATATGTCTAGTCTACAACAAAATGGAGAGCTTTGACCATTAAACCAAGAAAAAGTCCCCCCATTCAGAGGATAATCCACCAAGTCATAATCCCTAATGACAGACGGAAACTTCCTCATGCTTCCAGTAACTCTCGCCACACCTCCACTCTTTTCACTGACAAACCGAGATACATTAAAATCCCCAATTAAGCACCACGCCCCATCAAAAGTTCCTTTAAGATTGCTTCCTCCCAAAAAGCCGCCCTCTCCCTCACTCTATTGGGACCATACACCGCAGTAAGGACCCACTCAAACCCATCAACTCACTCTTAAACTGAATGGATATACTAAAACGACCCCGAGACACTTCCCCTCTGACCAACGACGCCATATCCCACATCACTAGAATACCCCCGGCCGTCTCCACCGAGGGCAAAAACGCTCACCTAAGGTCTCTATCACCCCACAACCGTCTTACCATACCTCGATCAATCACTTCCTTTTTGGTTTCAATCAACACAAGAATGTTTGGTCTACTCTTTAAACACAAATCCTTAATTGTCCCCTTCTTCGTTGCCTTACCTAGGCCTCTGATATTCCAGCGAATAATCTTCATTGGACAACTTCCTCTACGCCCTCACACCTAGACCTAAAGGTACCGACAGCCCCCTGAACCGAGACAGCTTTGCCTTTACCTACAGCTGGCAATCGGGCGGGTTCGGGTCGGGTTGACATAGGGTATCAACAGCTTGACCCTAAACCTGAACTCGCCCGTTTAATAAACAGGTTAAGAACACTCAACCCACACCAACCCGCTCTAATCCGTCTGACCCGTCCATTTTTTTATTTTTTTTAATTCCTCCTAGACTCCTAGTATCTTAAATGTCACGTTTTTTAGTACAAACTTCTCCTCTAAGGTTCTAACATCTCATATATTTACTTATAAAATAACAATATTATGCTTAGTTTTGAAAGTTATATTTAACTACTTTATATAAGCTTTTATGTATAAACTTTTCTATATAACTCTAACCCGATGGGTCATACGGGTTAACCCGACCCCGACCCGTTTATTTACGGGTTACAGATCATTAACCTGAACCCGGCCCGCGGGTCAAAAAGATGAACCTAAATCGCTGACGGGTTGGCGGGTTGGGTCAAAAATTGCCAGCTCCACAGCTTTACCAACTCGGATCTGGTCCAAGATAGTAGAAGCAAAGTCAACCATCCTCCCCGCCTCTCTCTCCCCTAACCCATCCGACACTCTATCAACCTCTAAAACATCTACTCCAACATCCAAGGACCCTGGCAGGGCACAAGCCCCTCCACTACCACCCAAGACTGCAAAACCCACCTCCTCACTCCCCACACCTTCCACCAACTAAAGACTACGGGTAGCACAGTGAGCCGAAACAACCGGCTTTGCAAGCCTATTATTTAGTAACATTTGACGGCTCAAGAACAGCTGAATCAATCGGTGCTGCAACGTAAAGGTTAGTACAGGAGAATCCATAGAATAGGATAGACTTAGTCTTCTGCAGCGAGCGTTGTGGCTTACCTGAGAAGGCGGGGCAAGGACCGGAAGAAGAAGGGCGGGAAGACGAAAGGAAATGGCACCCTGCGCTTAACTTGTCGAAGCAATGATCTGAGCTCTGCATCAAGTTCAGATTTAACGCACGGACAGAATCCTTTTTGGATTCAGCAGCTGGCTTTCCCAACCCAGAAAACTGTAAGCCATCGACCACAGCACCCAAACTCCCAAGTACCTGTTTTGCGGAATCTCTCTAAGAGTTCTTCTCAATCAAAGGGATCTTTCTAACATACACCTTCTGAAAATGACCAGCTGCATTCCTGCGTTGATCTGAATCATCCTTACCATCGAACTGATCATCAAGAGAGGCCGAAAACTTCCGAAGGATATCCACCCCCAACTTGAGTGATTCCATCCTCGAAGAAGGAGCCAACACAGCACGTTCAAAAGGAACAAGAGCCTCGGATAAGGCTGCTTTGATCTCCAGAACAGCAGGTGACGAGACCACCTTCTCCGGTCTGTGAGCACCACTCGGTAGCATCCCACCATTCGGCAACACCTCGTCTCCATTCGAGCTTCTCCCAACGGGACCATGAGTGGAGTTGAAAGCCTTCTGCACCTCCACGGAAGAGTCACTATGTTCAGCAGCAAATTTAATGGAACTGGAAGCTCGACTAAGCCTGTGAGACTCTTCATTTGCAAGAGGCCTCGACCCAAGGCCCATCACTCCAGCACCAAGGCCCCTCGACCTAAGGACTATTCGTGTGTATGGGCGCACAGGTAGCTTCTGAAGGATCCTATCACCGGAATCCCTATTATTCGGAATAGCTCGTCCAGTCAACTGCACAGCGATAGATTGAGATATGGAGTCTTCGTTGTGGGTAACCGTCCTCTTAGAAGGCCTCCCTGGGTTAAAATCCCTAAATGCAAGTAGGTAACCGTCCTCGTCGACGGCCTCCCTAGGTGCTAATGCCTAACTATAAGAAACAACTACGGGAATTGAGCCCGAGTAGGTTGAAAGTCCTACAAAACCACGTTGTACATGCGGGATGTTCGAATTGACCGTAAGGTCGTGGAAATGGATTACTGGTGGAGTTTGCTTGACCATAATGTCGTGGAATGGGGTGTTGGTGGAGATGGTTTGGTTGGACTGACTGATCACCAGGAAGTGCATTCACATGCATACATTGACTTGTTGATATTGTGGGGTTTATAATTATTGCTTGCTATTTCCCAAGTTTGTAATTTATTTAAAGCTATGGGCATGATGCTAGGAATTTGGTATGATATTGTGCTGTATGATTGTCTTCACACCAGGTTATTACCATAATACCATTATGTTTGGTTTGGACTAACGTTATCCCTCGAGGATGGATGACAGGATTGTTTCTTACTGGGCATTCCAAGCTCATGCAACTTATTCATGTTGCAGGTTGAGGTGGATTGATGGTTGGCGTGGATTGGTGTTGTTTTTAGTTTATTTCTGTTTTTGGATTCATAGTTTAGAATTGATGTAATAAGGTTGGTTTTGAAATAGTTATTTGTGGATTGTAGGCTCTCCTGAAGCCGCAACTTGATTTTGAATATGATTCATTGTTTCCGCACTCTGATTTCGTTTACATAAGTTGTTAATACTCTTGTATTTTTGGTTTGATTGTTATGTTCTGCATTCCACGGTTAGGAACCTGAAGGTCCTACCTCGTGATCCGTGCTACCCGCCTAGGGATTCGTGTCACGGGATCCGGGACGTGACATAAAATAAGTATTTTAAAAAGATTACTAGAGTTGTGAAATAACTTAACGCATAAGAGCTTGGGAGAAGTTGCCCTCAACAGCTTCTCCTTATCATAGTGTTAGAGATCGGACCAGGACGATCCCCGAGTTGATCCCGAGACACTATTAAACAACAAAGGTACGACTCGGTCCGATCCCGATCCCGAGTTGGATCGCCCGATCCATCTCGGGATCGGACCGAGTCGTGGTTTTTTTTTATTTTTTTTAATTAATTTAATATGCTCCGTCTCGGCCGATCCCGAGTTGTGATCCGAGTTTAATCACTATGCTCCTTATGGGTAGCCTTCCTCTAGTGCGTACGGGTAAGCACTTACCCATAAGCACTACCAAACACATTTAGTTTTAAAAAGTGCTTATATAAGCTAGAAGCTGCAATAAGTACTTGTAGAAGTCTTGCAAACGCAGCCTAAAGGATGTTTCTTATATGAGTGCTTTTCCAATTGATAAATGCCAAATGATCAATTGGAGAAGCAGGAAAAAAGCACATATTCAAGCAACGCCAAAAGCAGCCTAAGCGACTTTGCAATAAACTTCCAACCCTACTTGCTTAAAACAATGAACAAAATGAAGTGAATATTACCCAAACAAGGAGAGAACTAACAAGATCCATAATTAAATCTGGAGCGTATGGATTAATTTTGTTTTTTTTTTATTTTCTCTCTATTACTTAAATTGTACGCAAGAATCCAAAATCTTGGTTACATTACAGTATGCCAAGTAATCAAGCAACCAACTTGATCTCAAGCTGACCATAATGATAGCTTCTGCAAATACTAAAATCTCACAAATAATAAACGAAAAGGAAAAAAAAATTAAAACAACCAAAGATTGCTGAGATTGATGAAATGCAACATACCTTGAAACGTGTACGAGAATTGGATTGGCCACGATGACAAAAAGAAGGAGAATGGGTTTGAGTTCTTCGTCGAGATCGAGAGTCTCGTTGGCTACGCAGAAACCCTGGATAAGATAGATGAAGATCTGCAGAATAAGAGGACGAAGATTGCATGATTAAGAGGAGGTGAAGATGAAAATGTGAAAATAGAGACATGTGTCAAAGGAAGCTTTGCAGTGCTTTGTTATTAAAAGGGAAGCCACCTTAGGCACTTAAGAGAAGGTATACTCGAGCAAGGAATTGGAGACGAGGTTCCCTAGAAATTGAATTCCAACATTTCTCTCACAAATTAGCGGAACGTTTGGATTCTTTGGAAGGGTATGAGCCTATTGGGACAAGAGCATTTCCTCCGGAAGATTTGCTTCAACCCGTGTTGAAATGCTTGTACGTGCGTTGCATTTCAGTACGGTACAAGCATTTCAACACGAGGTGTAGCAAATCGTCCAGGTTCGTAGACCAGACGAAATGCTCTCTGTTTGGACTAGCCACGTGGAAATATTCCACGTATTGTTTACTCAAAATGGTTTATAGAGATATTTGGAATTTGGTTTTTTTTTTTTTTTTTTCAAGATATTATTGTATTAATTTAGTGGAACAAGTATTACATTGAGAAATAAAATGAGACTGCGTTCTACCAATCCTGTCATCTTGGAGTATAGGTACCAAGTCCATCGGGGAATTTATCCAACTAAGAGATCCGCCATATTTGCTTTCTTGTATACGTGACTAACTAAATGAATAAGATACTATCCATGTCTTAGATAAGGCAAAAAGTTGTAAACGGCACAGTCCGATAATTAAAAAACGGATTAAATTACACCTTCACCCACCTCACATACCCCTTGTGTCTATATCTATATCTATATCTATATTTGTATAAAAGAAAAGACAGTTTTGTTTCTACACTTTGTCTTCTCATTTTAACCTTCTATCTAGCTACATTGACTAGTCGACTATGTGTCAAATAATTCGTCTCGTTATATTCATGTTTGTTGTTTAGACCAGCAACAGCGTGCGTGTCTACTTCATGTTTATTATTAACCTTCTGTCGATCTAAGCTACTGACGCTCGATTATGTGTCATACATATGTTTCTTCCTATACGTATGTTTCTCCATGCATATGCTATATCCCTGTTTGTTGTTTAGACCAGCAACTTCTACTGTTGAAGCCTTCTTGAAGGTTCTGCAATCACAAAAAAGAAAGATCATTTGTTAATATATTCATTTCCTCTATTAGTAAAACCCCTTTTAGCAGCATGAAATGGCGACATCTGTCTTGTGGACCCCACTTGACAGTTGGCATAGGTTCCCTTTGCTTAAACCCTTTTCAACTTTTAATTTAAATCATTTTCAAGCAAATCGTTGTGGGAGCCAGTTGGCTCCCACAACCTTCAAAAGTAAAAGCAGAGAGAGAGAAACAATCTCGTGTTTTTAAATTTCATTTTCAGTTTTCTCGCTAGATGTCAATTTCGTTTCCAAGAGCAGAAAGAGAGAGAGCAGATAGAGAGGGAAGAGCAAAGCAGAGAGAGATCAAAAAGGAGAAGAGCCATTTCGTCTCAGAGAGGGAAGACTCCATTAACGTACGAAAGAGCAAAGAGAGAAAGAAAAGCCCTTTTGTTTACAAGTATTTTATTTTTTTTTTTTTCATTTGCATGGCATGCATATAACATCCTTGCATTATACATGCTACAAATGGCAAGGATGTATATTCACCTTAGAGTAGTTTTTTTTGGGGTGGTTCAGTGTTATATTCAACTTTGAGATGTTTACATTTTGCAACTTATCTTCCCATAATTTACTTGACAATATGTTCAAACTAAAAGTCAAGGGCATTTTAGTTATAATAACCAACAAATCTTTTTTTTTATCTCATCCATAGCCAACTCTTCCCCTGCAAATTATAAGTTTGATTCAAATTTCATTTCTCTTGAAAGTGTGCAAGTTAGTCACTATTATACACAAACCCACATCTCTAATCTCCACTGTTGTGAATGCAAAAATTACTAAAGATTTCAACTTAAGAGTTTGAAAGGGAGAAAAACGAATATTGCAGTGAAAGTGCACACATCAATACTGGAAAATAAGCAGTTGTTAGAGCTTTAACTAATTAGGTATTGGGTATTTAGTTTGCAGGTGGGAGTTCTACTTTTAGAATTTTTTCTACTAAAGGGATTGTACCCACTATAATTATCAAAGGAATCGTCTCTAGGAAGAGAATTCCTACTGTAGTTTGTATAGGTGTCACGTCCCGAATTCCTAGGGTATGACACGTGTACACACACGAGCATAGCCTAGTATTCCAAACCATGACTCTCACCCTCAATGATTAATCCAATACCACCAAAAATATCCAAGAGGGTGGTACAACCATAAATAAATAACAGAGCATAAAATGATGAACTAAAGTTACATCAACATCTAAAACAACGCAGCAGAAAATAACCATGATCATAAACCTGAATATATACAACCCATGCATCAGGATGTGAATCAAAAACATCACATCATCTGAGATGCCCAAAAATAATAAAGTAAACCAAATATCAACATGTATCTAGAATACAACTATAAATAAAAACTATTACATATTCTATAACAAAAAGGAGAACTCACATCGACTCTCTCCAACCCTTAAAGTAAACAGAATCTACGGTCTCCACGAGATCCAGCACGATCATCAACATCAAAATCATGATCAGGTTTCTCAATAAGAGGATCTAAATCACCTGAAATATTTAGAGCCAAAAGGCTTGAGCTACACAGCTCAGCAAGTATAATATGCAAAAATAAAGAAACAATGACATGCTCATAAGTTCATGCATGTTATGCCATGTTTAGTGCCAGGTAGGTTAATTATATGCTATGATATGAACATATAATATAAGGCCAATCACAATGGCCTTGTCAATCACATGAATGCAATAATGCATAACTTGATCAAATTATGTAGTAGAGTGCTCGCGTCAGACCCAGCTAGCAGCCTTAAACACTAGGAATAACCTCTAGTGCACGGTCTCCAACATAGACCTAGGACAACTACTGATTCCATGTGGCCAACATGGTTTTAAAGGACTTTCAACCCCTAGGAATTCAAGTCCAACGTTTATTTTTGTCTGAGACTAAGGCAAGGCCAATATTCCACAAATCTCTGTCAAGGGCAAGACTAATATTCCACAAATCCCTCTGCAGCAATTCATACTCACAATATATCAAGTGGTTACATTTCATCATAGTACATATAGTTGTTCTGGGTTATTGGGGTAGCGAGCCCCTCACCCTTATCTCTTTTCATCTCATCTGATACACACAGTCCCTAATGTCAGGACACCATAGAGATATAATTTCTCATTCATGGAATTTCTTTCTTATTTCTTTCTCATTTCGACCATCCTCTAGTCATTATATAGACTACAAGGATTAAGGGTGGTCTCAGTCCTCACAAGGACTCTTTACATGCATGTCCATTAATGCATACTTATCACATTCAATCTACATGAATGCATTAACATCATCATGATCACAATACATATCACAATATGATCAATAAAAGCAATTAAAATTCCCATGCTTATTCATGTATACAAGAATTGGATACATTCATGATAAATCAATTCTACTTGCTCATATGTTTCAGTATATATAGAGAAAATTATATAATATTTTTCAAAGCAAGATTTCATGTTTCTAGGGTTTCTAAGTCTCATTTATATCACTTTACATATTTATATATATCTATGTATATATATATATATATATATATATAATCATAATTGACATTATTTATCACTTTATAAGTCAAATACCCTTCAAAAATTATAGTTTATATCATTTTCGATTGATCGGAACTCAATCGATCGAGATTGCATTTTTTGATCGATCTCGTCTGGGTTTTTAGCTGCGACACTCTCTCAGTGTTCCGGTCATATCTTCTTCATTGCTTATCAGAATTGAGTGAAATTTGGTGCGTTGGATCCCTAACGCAAAGGGGATTCATATAAAAATATAAAACAAATACAAAAAAAAAAATATATAGATGGATCAAAATTTCCATCTTCTAGGACAATATAATTATATTTTCTGCTGTAATCATATAGCAGTTTTCTATTTATCTTCAAACATCATTAATCTATAAACAACACATCTTTCTCAT
>JAUPMG010306353.1:0-16505 GCA_031762675.1 Pachysandra terminalis
TTTACCAACAGATATTAAATTAAATGAAGAACATGGTAAATACAAAACAGATGACAAGGATAAAGATGAAGAGGGTTAGGCAGTCCCGATTCCTTCAACAGGAGTAGACAACCCATCTGCTAAAGTAACTGGGGGAAGGGATGATGACAACTGGAGATGTAAAAAGACCAAATATACCTGTCAAGTGGTTAGTAGCTGCAGAGTCAATTATCCATGGGAAAGAACTAGAGGCTATGCAAGCAATAGGTGTACCTCCTCTCGGTGGTAGGGAAGTAGACGGAGTAGAGGCCTGGTGAGATGCCTATAGCTGAAGAAGCCGAGAGTATTCTTCTCGAGAAACAGTAACAATATCTACAACAACCAAAGCAGGAGAGTATCCAGAGTCAGAAACAACAGCATTTGTAATCTAAGGAGGACGTCCATGGAGTTTCCAACATGTTTTCTTGCTATGCCCATTCTGGCCGCTAAAAGAACACTATCTGGTCTGACCTCTACCACGTCCAGTGCGGCCACCACGTGATCCCCCACCATGTCCTCCACGGGTGGAACCACCCCTACCAAAAACAGGTGGAGGGGTCTGAGTAACAAGTGTGGAATGATTAACAACCGGAAGATGTGAGGGTGGCTGGCGGGGGGTGCTCCGTAGAACACGCTGATAGTTCTCAGCAAGAAGAGTAGCACCACCAAGTATCTAAGATTGAATTGGCTCATATTCAAATTTCAAACCAGCAAGAAATTTCATAAACAACATTTGTTCCCTCTGTTTCTGCTGTTCTTGAACACTGGTAGTCAATGGCATGATATTATTCAACTCCTCATGTAACCTTTTAAGAGCAACAAAGTACTCTGTAATGGACGAATCGGTCTGCTGGTATATGAAATACTGAAAGGAGAGATCATACAAGCGAGTCAAATTGCTAGAATAAAGGAGGTGGACATACTCTCAAATCTCCTTACACGTACCCAGGTGATTGCACATATCCGCAATCTCCGATTCCATAGAGTTCCATAGAACAGTAACAATCTGAGCATCTAATTGTTTCCATGCCTTAATGGCTTTTTCATCATCGGATGGAGCAGAATCAGTGAGATGCGCGTCATGGCCTAAGCCAGTAAGGGCCATAGTAATGGAATTGGACCATTGAAGGAAGTTGTTACCATTCAACGTCCGAGTAGTGAGTTGGGTGATAGTCTTGGACTCCATAAGTAAACAAATTAGGCCGCTCGAGATCAAAATGATGCCACAATTAAGTTAGGCCGCTCAAGGCCAAAATGAGGCTGCAATCAAGTTAGGCCGCTCAAGACCAAAATGAGGCCGCAATCAAATTAGGCTCGATACCAAAATGAGGCCGCAATCAAGTTAGGTTGCTTGAGACCAAAATGAGGCCGCAATCAAGTTAGGCCGCTCAAGACCAAAATGAAGCCACAATCAAGTTAGGCCACTCAAGACCAAAATAAGGCCACAATCAAGTTAGGCCGCTCAAGAACAAAATGAGGCAGCGATCAAATTAAGCTGCTCAAGACCAAAATAAGGCCACAATCAAGTTAGGCCGCTCAAGACCAAAATGAGGCCGCTCGAGACCAAAATGAGGCTGCAATCAAGTTAAGCCAGTCAAAACCAAAAAAAGGCTGCAGACCAGTTAGGCCGCTCGATATCAAGTCGTCAACAAATCAAGCTGCATGTCATCAAGATCAAGTTGCACACTGAAATAAGGCCGTATCAAACAAGGTCACTGATAGCACATTGAGAATCAAACCATGTGCAGCCTAACAAATAAGATTGTATGAACACACCAAGTTGGGTAACGAGATTCAATCACATGAGATATTGAGATACGAAGAGCAGCGGCTTGAGGTTTTGAGAAAGAAGGGCTGCGGCTAGGTTTAAAGAACCAGCAAAACAGATATGCGGCTAGGGTTAGAGAAAAGAAGGGCTGCGGCTAGGGTTAAAGAACCTGCAAAACACATCTGCAAAATAGATCTGCGGCTAGGGTTAGAGAATAGAAGGGCTACGGCTAAGGTTAAAGAACATGCAAAACAGATCTGCAAAATAGATCAGCGGCTAGGGTTAGAGAAAAGAAGAGCTGCAGTTAGGTTTAGAGAACCTACAAAACAGATCAGCAAAACAGATCTGCGACTAGGGTTAGAAAAATAGGATAAACAATCCCAGAAAAATAGAATATAATATAAGATCTGAAAACCCTAGAAAAGTACTCATGAACAGTAACCATGAATAGTATCAAAGATCTAGATAACCCTGGAAAAGTACTCGTGAATAGTACCCTCGTGAACAGTAAACAATCCCAGAGATGGGTGGCTTTGATACCATGTAAATATGAAGAATGAATAATTATATTCAGCTTACTCGTGAATAAAGAATACAAAGAGCCTATTTAAAGGTTAGCACTTAACCTATATTTCTAACACTTAACCAATTTGGGACAACCATATAGACCCTTTACATATTTACCCTTTAACAATAACAATTAAAAGAGTAATAATATTGATGAATAATAAGTTAGTAATAAGATTATGGACAGATAAAATAGATGAAAGAGATAAGTGAGTGAGAACACATATATCTCCATTTTCCATAACAGACGAGAGGGATCCATCTGCAATTTTAACCTTCTGCCTACCGGAACACACTAAATACGTTGAACAAACTGAAGACATACACGTCATGTGGTCGGATGCAACAAAACCAATAATATATGACTGGGAACATAAATAACTGAAAGATCTAGGGAAGGCTGATGCGTGAGTACCAATTTAAGCAAAGGCTGCTGTAGATGGGCTCTCAAATTGAGACATATGAGTGCTATTTCTCCTATTCTTCCTTAGAAATTGTGACCATCCACTTGAAGGAAACAACCAGTGCGGAAGAATCAGGACTAATAGGATGTTGAGGCGGTGTAGTGGTTACCATTACCTGTGGAAATTACACTGCTCGCAGAAGGAGTGGAAGGGCGATTCTGTTTGTTTATTAAACTTTTTCAGTTGGCCAATGATGACCCAACTGTACTCCCTAGTGCAACCGACTTTCCCCACAATAAGTACAATTTAGGTTCTCCACTTCTTTTATTTATGAGACCTTCTAAGACTCCATTTATCACCCTTATATGGCACAAAATTAAATATAAGGGCTGGATTTTCTAAAGAACCAGCAGAAATACCATACTGCTTCATTATTATCCGCCGCCTACTTTCTTCACTCTGGATGTGGGCACAGACTTGGTTCAATGTAGGCAATTCTTCTCGACTAAGAATTTGCAAACGCATCAGCTCGAGCTCTGGCTTGAGTCTATAACACTCGAAGACGCGAGTTCTCTTAACATTCTTATAAGCAACTGCATCGTCTTTGCATACCGGTGTAAAGTAATCATAGTAATCCATCACTTCCCACATACTCCAAAAAGATGCAAAATAGCTTGCCAAAGTATGCTCCATCTGTCGATGATGAGAAATGTCCCGACCTAACTGATAAATCTGGGGAAAATTCCTGACCTGTGAGTAAGTCTATGTAGTTGCATCCTATACTTCATTGGCTGTCTTCAAAGACATGAAACATCTACTTATTTTTTGCTGGGCAGAATGAATGAGTCAAGACATGATCATTAAGTTCTCAGCCTCCCATTTTCATGCAAAGGGTCTGTAGACTCAGGTTCCACAACCTTTCCAGTCAAATAACCCAATCTACATTTCCCACTGATAAACATCTTGATATATTGGGATCATTCCAGATAGTTTGGTCCACTGCAATTTACCATTGTAATTTGGATACCTATGTTATCCATAGAACCACCTACTACCATAGTCCGACTTCCATTCAAGACATCAAAACCAACTTCTGAAATGCTGGTCAACATTCAGTCTTCTCAGAAAAGAAGAAAAGAAAAAGGGATACCAAGCCCTAAAAACATCAAGGAGATGCCTTTTTCTAGAATAGTCCTTCGAATCTGCTTCAAACACTACCACAAGGCTTAAAAACCAAAAGATGATGACTGTTGCCAGTTATTTTACTCCATCCTTTATGATTATGATCCTCATATGTTACAAAGGAGGGTTTCTTTACCTGTTGAAACAACGAGGAAAAAAAGGAAGAAAGCGAAAGAAACCCTAGATTGTAATCATGTCTATTTAAATGTTTACAACCAAAAGATATATAATAAAAGAAAGAAAGAGGAAGAAAAAGGAACTAACTACTCCATTACCAAGTTGCAAATCAAGAGGTTTAATGGATAAGAGTAGGAAAAACAGAGAGAAGTTGGGCAGATTTGTATGGGAAAACTGTCATGGTTTGTACAGATTTGTATTCTTTGCTATTTTATGGGGTATCTGGGGTGAGAGAAATAGAAGAATTTTCGAAGACAAAGGTCAGAATGTGGGGAAACTTATTGATTCTATCATGAGCATGGCTTCGTCTTGGGCATCTGTTCTTCCTGAATTCACAGATTTTTCATGGTCAGATATCACGAGATCTTGGGAGTTAGGGGTGTTCGTGTAACAGAGGATGTTTGCTATCTCTTTGTGGTTGCTTGTGTTTTGAGGCTTTTTCTGGGGTTGTCGGTGGTTTCTTCATTGCTGTATATTTTCTCCCCATTGTAGCTAGCTCTGTCTCTTCTTTTGGTTTCCCTCTCTTTGGGGAATCCCTTTTTTGTTTTTCAGCTGTACCTCCTCTCTTTTCTGCAATAAAACTTTTCATTATCGATCAAAAAAAAAAAGAGAGAGAGAAGTTGAGGTTGTAAACAGTGTTTGTGAATAGTGTTTATTGTTTACTCATGAATAGTATTTCCTTTTCGCTCCCCCTCATTCTTTTTATTTCATACTTTTAGATATGAAGGACTATAATGCCCTTTACATTACATACAATGTCAAGTTCTGTCTTATATGATAGAATATCGAGAATATCCAATATAGAATAGATGACATAAATAGCCCTACATCTCAACATTATAAATATGTCATATAGATATACTATGTATTATAAGAAAGGTCGTAGAACCACATGGTGTTCCTATAGAATTGTGGAACTGCACAGGAGAGAGAGAAATTGTGGTTGACCAAATTATTTGATAGAATTTTAAAGATTTAGAAAATTCAAAAATGCTCGAAGGAGAAGCATGGTAATACCGTATATATATGAATAAGGGAGTTATCCATAATTATACCAATTATCATAGAATTAAGCCTATAAGTCACACCATGAAACTATGGGAAGAGTGATGGATGAAAGGTCAGGAACATAATCGAACGATAAAAAAATCAGTTTGGTTTTATGCCAGGTAGGTCTATCATTAACGCTATCATTTTACTTAGACAATTAGTGAAGAAGGTTAGAGAGAAGAGGAGAGACCTACTTATGGTTTTTATTCATCTAGAGAAGCCATATGAAGAGCATTAATCAGGTGGTTTTTGGGTAGAAAATGAGTACCAATCAGATACATTGAGGTCATTAAAGACATGCATGAGGGAGTGTTAATTAGGGTGAGAGTGGTGGGTAACGAAACAAATGAGTTCCTAATAATGATAAGTTTACATCAAGAAACAGCTACAAGTCCCTATCCTTTTCTTTAGTTATGGATGAACTTTCCACTCATATTCAAGAGGAGATGCCTTGGTGTATGCTATTTGCAGATTATGTGATTTTGGTGGACCAAACTAGAAAGGGAGTAAATGAAAAAACTAGTCATGGAGAGATACCTTGGAATCAAAAGATTTTAAAGTAAGTCGAGTTAAGATCAAGTTTCTAGAATGTAACTTCAGCACCAAAAAAAAAAAAAAAAAAAAGTGGAGGTGAAGCAATAGTAAGAATTGAGAACCAAGAGATTCTTCAAAGCAATCAATTTTGATATCTTGGATCAGTTATTCATAAGGAGGGGGGTATTAATGAGGATGTTGCACATGAAATTAAATCTGGATGGATTTAGGAAAGGCGCTTCTAGAGTGTATGTGATTGATATGCTTCACTCAATTTAATAGGAAATGTTATAGGAAAGCCACTGCAACTAAATGCTATATGGAACAGAATGTTGACAACAACAATATATGCATAGGATGAGCATTGCTAAGATGAGGACGCTAAGATGGATGTTGGGAAGACTAGGAAAGATAGTGTAACAAATGAACAAACCCGAAAATGTCTGGGTGTTGCCTAAATTGGAGATAAGACAAAAGAAAGTAGGTTAAGATGGTTTAGGCATGTAAAGCAAAGACCTAGGGAGGTGGTTGTGAGAAGGTGCTAGGGTGTACACATTAAAGGATTTAAGACGGCATAGTGAAGACCAAAATGAACCTGCACTGAGTCAGTCCGAAAGGATTTCGATAAACAGTCTAGCCACAGATTGGGATGGAGGAACGGGATACTTGTTGCAGACGCAACGTGTTGGGATAAGGAATTATGTTGTTGTTGTATATAAGCTATACATACAAGTATATAAAACAAAAATGGGGCTTTTCAGCCTCATTTTAGTCAACAGACGCAACGTGTTGGGATAAGGCATTTTGTTGTTGTTGTATATAAGCTATACATACAAGTATATAAGACAAAAATGGGGCTTTTCAGCCTCATTTTAGTCAACATAAGAAAGGAGGGAAAAAAGAAGAAGAATGGGCAGGTATACTCAACAGGTAAGTCTGGTCACCTAGGCACTAAATGAAACTTTAACTACACTAACTGCATATCATGTCTGCTTGATTTTTAGCTTTAATATGATCAAACCGAAATATTATTAATTGAAGCACCCTAGAACTCTTTACGTAACAATTCAAAGTATGTTATTAACAGAAAGAAAAAAAAAAAAAAAAAGACCAATCCATAGTAAGGACAAAAAAAAATGTGGAGATATTCAACTCAAAGGCATTTAGAACTTAGAAGTTAAAAGGGAGTACCATGGTTCTTAAAATGATTCTCACTCAGAACACCTTCAGCAATAACAACTCCACTGCCAAAGCATGAAATAACCACAACAATAAGAGCATGTAAAACAATATGACAAAGAGAAAAGCTTTCTCAAATATTCAACTAAAATAAAGTAGGACATAAAATGCATTGACATAGGCAATTGAATTCTTTGCTTCCCACGTTATTAATTTTTATATCCAGTTTTTATGACATTTGTAGTATCATACCATTTCAGCTTGTAAGTACAAATACCAAAGACCAAATGATGAACTCTGAACTGGCATTGCGTGTAAAGCAGTTCATACTTACATATACATGAAATGGGGATTAAACCATGCAGCCTGAAGTTGATTCCAACTAGAAATAGACCTCAATATGCAGTGAGGGAAAATAGAAAAAGGTCAAGAACGTGGTTCCAGTTGATCTCCACGTGAAAAGAACAAAAATCTCAAGGTTTAAGGTTACATAATAAAGGGGAAAAAATGAGTACAAAAATCTGCAGCAAATTCTGTTCCAAATAGCCAAAAGGTGACTGATCCAAGAAGAAACAATTAACTTATCCTAGCTGTTAAATCTCTAGCATGTGCTACAACTTAAGCTATCTACTTATAACTAAAAGCATGTAGACAAAATAACCTTTACAACATTACAGAAACAGGTAGATCAAGAAAATAAGTCTCACTTATGAAACACAACATAGGAGGAAATATATGATAGCAACAATAATTATTTCCAAAAACTTATAGATCAAGAACTTCAGAATTCTCCTATAGCTGACAAGAATTCACCCATGAGTGAGCTTTCTGAACAAAATTGTCACTTTTATACTGTCCAAGATCCTCCAAGTTGAATGAAGCATCCAACGTACACCATGAGTGGGAAGCTTGATTGCATGTGCACTGTAATTTATTTTCTTCAATATTCTGCATAAATCCATCTTGTTCTTCTTAATCTTCTTGAAGTTGTCCACCAATTATTTTCCCAAATAAGCCCAAACCATAGCCTCCCCATTGAACTCTTTAGTCATTGATGTCTATCAGTAGCTTCTTAATACTTTGCATTGCAAGCTTCAGTCCTATGGTAAACTTATTCATAAATTAATTGAATGTAAAAAAGCTAGATCCTCAACATTGCCACTAATCTTGCCTAACTTCAGTACATGAATCAATTCTATGTCATAATTTGGATGATCCCTTTAAACAATCTCAAACACACTCATCTGTGTTTTTAAACTCTTTCTCCTCTTATGTGCAAATTTAGCATGCGTAAGGATCAACTTCCACTGCTTCGGCTTTTCTCCAATTAGGTTGCACAACATATTTTACGAACTCCAAGTTATGACCCCCATTGCTCCATTAGTTCATGGAGTAACTTGAACAGAAAGGGGATTCAAGAAACTAGATATGTTGTGATCAGTAGACCTTTTGACTCTAGGAAAAATTTCTTTCAAGGAATCTATGGTTTGTCAATGCAGGTAATTTTGGAAGGGCAATAGAGTAATTTTCAAGACCTCTCACAAGAATTTGTGTGTACAAAGGTGGACTTTTTTAATGGGTATTTATTCTAAAAAACATTCAAAGAGGTGGAAAGGAAGGATTTTATATATACAAGGAGTATTCATTACTTTGGAATAGATGCATTTGTTTATATTATTTTTTTTCTTCTAGGGAATCCTCTTTTATTTTGTTCAAGCACTTTTCATATTAAGGAAACTATAGTTACTTGTCAAAATTTAGTAATCACTTTCATTTCCTTGGATCAATTATCCATAAAGAGGGAGGTTTAAAACGGATGCTGCACTTATAATTCGAGGTCAATTGCAAATGGCTAAATGGAGAGCACTTCTAGAGTGTAAGACATCCACTCAAGCTAAAAGGAAAATTCTATAACATAGCTATTAGGTTCGCTATGATGTATGTTGAAGAATGTTGCATAACAAAGAAGCCAAATATTCATAAGATGACTATAGCCAAGATGAGGATGCCAATACCAAGAGGATGTATGGAAAACTAGGAAGCGTAAGTTACGGACCAAACATATCAAAGAAATTATGGATGATGTATGGAAAAGTAGGAACCATAAGGAAGGGAGCAAAAAGTAGAATAACCCAAAAAGTTGATAAACAAACAGAAATTAGATTAAGATGCCTTGGGCATGTAGAATAGAGATTTACAAAGGCCCTTGCAAGAAGGTGGGAGAGTGTGCATGTTAAAAGATAAGAATGGGCTAGAGGAAGACCGATAAGGACCTTGTTGGAGTCAGTCAGGAATGATTTGAATACAAAGTCTGACTGAAGATATGGTTCACAAATTCGTGTTACAACCACTACTAGCATGGATATAGCTTTTTGTTGAAGTTGACATTGGACTACTTGCAAAAATCTAAGCAAAAATTTTACTAACGCCAAATTCTTTGATAAGAAATACTGATTTTCCTTACAGATAACTTTTTATCTTTTCATATATGAAAACCCAAAATATCTTACACGCATTTGCTTACACTAAAAGAAACCTTAATTCATTCCACAGGTAACCATAAACCTACTTCCAAAAAGGATCCTACTTCCTATAACTTCTACACAAGTCTACCAAACTAAACAGTTTTTTGGCCTGATTAAATTCACCTTTCAACTGCAGTAGTAATTGTTATATTATTCACCATGTGCAGGCATAATAAACATAATTGGAGGATTCTCAAAGGTACCAATTAATTTTTAATGATGATTTGAAGCAACAAGAGTAAGTTGATACAAGCTCTCACATTACGCTTGTTATGGATAGTTTTCTTCATTTGATCATGCAATGAATGAAAATGAATGATGCGTTGTATACAACTGAAGTTGAATAAGGGCAATGGTCAGGTTTTGGTAGTGCTAAGATGGCGATTAGATATGGACAACCTTGTGTTGTTCAATCAAAGGGTATCAATTCAAGAGTTTCTTTCTTGTGTAGATATCTGGTCAGAACTCAGAAGGTTCATTACCTCAAAAGTACCGGAAGATTTAGCCTTCGAGTGGATTTTTAAAGGATGAGAACTTCCTATCTAATGGTGGTGAAAAGGAGGGGAGGTAATTTGCTTCTGGTTGAATTTCCCTTCGAAATTGAAGCTAGTCAAATTTTGATTGGGGGTAGGACTAGGATCCATGGATTTGAACTCAGAATCAATTGTTTGGGATATGAATATGGACATTTGAAAAAATCAAGTAAACAATAGTTTGAGGTGGAACAATGTCTATAAATTTCTATACTTCCTCAAATGGAATTCTTGAGGCTATTAGGCCAAGCATGCATGGATTTATTAGAGCGGATGGAAGGTTGACCAATTGGTTCACGTTGGATTCTCCTCGTACTTTGGTCTGCAATGAGAATCCTAATCTTCATCAAAGGCTTTTCAGCTGATTGTAGATTAGGCAATTCATTCTATCTCGATCATAGTGAAACAAATAAAAAAAATGAGGAGATTAGTAAGGGGCGATCAGATCTGAGTTATTTTTCGACTGCCACTTACTAAAAAAAGTAATAAAATTAGATATTCAGAAAAAAGAAAAAAAAACAAACAAAATAACGAGGGAATACTGCCACCAACCCAGCAATACTGCTATTTGCTGACACACCAGCAACAAAAAATTCTAACCAGACTTTTTTTTCATGGGAACCTAGGCAGTACGAGGGGAATTTTATTGATAATCAAAAGGGAAATTACAAAAGTAGGGGGCCAGCAAAAACCGGCCACAAGTGGAATGTGAGAACCATCTAATAAAACGATGGCCTCTAAACAATGCTAACATATAGAAAAGCAAGACTATCTCCTAACATAAGGAAGACTGGCCATCTCCAATCTGATGATAGCACGAACCTCCCTAGGCAGAAAACCAATATGTAAATGACGAGTCACCTGAAGAGTAGCACTTTCTTTAGCCAGTACATCAGCAGTTGAACTAACGTCTCTGTAAACATGCCGGATTGAAAAATGAAGCGCCTCAAGCAACCAACGAACACTAATCTACAAGAAGAAAAAATTCCATGGGGGATCCGAACCGGAAGTAGGCCACTGAACAAGAATCCTAGAGTCGGACACGATCTCAATCAATCAAAAACCCAGATCATGACACAGCTGAAGACCATTCAATAAAGCACGGACCTCCGCAATATTATTGGTACAAGACCCATAGTGGCAAGAGAAAGCAGCAAAAAATGAGCCAGAAGGGGATCTAATAATACCGCCGCCGCCACCACCAAGGCCAGGGTTGTCCACACAAGCACCATCAATGTTCAGCATAACCCAACCTGGCTTAGGCCGAATCAAGCTAATCACCAAGGGCCTCTTTACTCGCACGTCACAAACCAGCAGATGAAGGGAAGATAACAGAGCAACGTCCGAACGCGAGGCCCAACGCTTCGGCCGAAAAAGAAAATTAATCTCTACAAGCCAATTACTAACCTTCTTAATAATAAACGCAGAATCATGTCTGCCACCTTCAAACCTTCTAAAATTACGCTCTAGCCATAACTCCCATAAGATAATAGAAGGGATCAGACCAATAATGATCCCAACCTTCTAACCAGACTTGATCGCTACTCCATAACATAAAAACAACCACCATAGTAAGTCGTTACACGCCTATCCACATAGGCAACACTTCAAGTACTTCTAGAAATCATCCATCCAAGCAGAATCAGATCAGATTTCCCGACATTATAAACTACAAATCCTACTCACACGACCAAATAAAAAATAAAAAATGAGGAGATTAGTAAGGGGCGATCAGATCTGAGTTATTTTTAGACTGCCACTTACTAAAAAAATGAATAAAATTAGATGAAGAAGAAGAAGAAGAGGGCGATGTGATTCTTTGTTTTTGTTTAAAAACTCACCTTATTATTGCTCTAATACCATGTTATCACAGAGAAGGGAAGGAGAGAAGAGAAGAGGATTGATGGAGAAAAAAAAGGTTAAGGCAGGCTGGCCCTGCTATGTCTTTTATATAATAAAAGAATAAAGTACATAAATACCCCTACACTATCACTTATTACATTTTGTGCTGTCTACAATGTTGAACAGGTTTTCTCTTTCTATAAGCCCTTTGAACATGTCACCATTAGCGGTGGAGGAGGGGATGATTCATCTTTCAAATAATCTTATGAAGTCCCATCCTGGATTTGAAAATGAACATCAGAGGATGAATAGATCATATTCTCAAGTTGGAATTCCCTTTGGCTATGACTGCCTGAACCAAGGACATGGGAACGCAATTCTGCGACTTCGGATCAATCCGAAGGGCTTGTTGAGTTGTCTATTTCGTGTTGTGATACATTTTCTTAGGCTATAGAAATGGATAAAAATGATGGGGTTTGTTTTCTTGAGTAGCAGGGACGAAATTGGGGAATCTTTTGCACTTTTAAAGGAAAGAAACATTGATTAAAGTGAGGAGAAAGATAGGTCAAGGGGAGGGGCTTTCGAATGAGGGCAGGTAGGTCTTCAAAGGTGAGAACAAAGAAGGGGCGGATTTTGAAAGGGGTAAAGGGAGTAAAGAAATGGAGGGGTCACTTTGGGTGGCTTTATGAGGATATTATCTTGGGACATCCAAGGATCGAGGTGGGTTAGATTTATGATGTTGAAAGGGATGCTTCAAGAGTACAAAATTGATATAACTATGATCCAGGAGACAAATCTAATAGATTTTGATGATGAGAAGGCATTTTTTCACTTAGAGATATGAGTGTAGGGTTGGCTTGTCAACTTTCCATAGGGAGAGCAATGGAAATTCTCATATTGTGGAATAGAAAGGTGGTTGAATATGTTATGGTGGTTATTGGATATTTCTTGATTTCAGTTCCTTTTAAGAATGCGAAAAAGAGGTTCACTGAACTACAATTTATGGTCCAATGGCGGCACGGGAGAGTAGTTTTTGGGGTGAGTTGGAGAGGATCAAATGTTAGTACAAAAACCTATTGTGTATTAGGGAGATTTCGATCCATTCATTATGCCTCTGAGAAGAGAGGGCGTAAGAGAAGCAGTTCTAATGGCACAAGAGGTTGATAAGTCCATTTTCGAGAGTGATTTGATAGATTCACTGATGAAGAGAGTGCAGTTTAATGGTCTAATATGCAGGACATATATTGTCTCGGTTGAATAGATTCCTTTTGTGGACTGAGACAGAAAGTTTTTATATCTTATGCAAGAAGCACTATTTAGAGTGATGCCGAACCATCACTCTATTATCTTCAAATGTTTCCCTTTCAAGTGTAACCAGCTCCATTATGTTATGAAAATGTGTGGCTAGAGGATAGAGATATCATATATCATTAAGTCTTCATGGAGTAGCTTCGATGATCACAATTGGGCAAGGTCTGTGATGAGAAAAAAGCTTAAGATTTCCTGGACAATATCACTTTTGGAGGATTGATGATAGAAATGAGGAGCTTATGAAGGTATTGAAAGCCTTAGATGAAAAGAAGGATGCCATGTGTTCGTTTTTAAGAGGTAAGGAGATCCAGGATAACCTTGAGGGCTAATTGAGAGGAGCTTGCGTGGCAAATTTCTTAGGAAACAAAAATCAAGCGTGTAGTGTCTTAGAGAAGGCTATAAAATACTAAATTCTTTCATGTTATGGAAAATTTAGAAGAAAGATAATCTCTATTAGTAGGCCGTCAAGCAGAGTGATGTCATGGTGATCGACAAAGTTGAGGTGGTTAATGTTGTTGTCAGCTAATACAGTGCTTTGTTTCAAAGAGATGGTGTGCAACCCTATTGTCGGGGTTATCTTTTCCCTCTTTACCTTTTGACAAAGTGAGTTGGTCAGAGAGAAAGCTTGAGATGAAGAGATCTAAGGAGCCATTTGTGTTCTTGGTAAAGACAAAGTCCCCTGGCCTGATGAGTCTTCTCTTGCTTTTTATAAGAAGATAATGCAAGAGCATCCTTTTATTGTAGCCCATTACTACAGAACATACTATAGCGGGTATTGTTCACAATACTGTAGCGATAACTTCACGTTACTGTAACGATACTATTAACAATGCTTAATTTTTTAGTTAATGAGGATATTTAAGTTTAATTATTTATAATTATTTAAGGTATAATGTATGGATGAGAATAGAAGTATCAAAGGTTGAGATTTATTGTTACTAGGGTTAGTAACTAGTTTCCATTAAGCAACTCTTTGAAGAATGCATTGTAACTAGTTTTTATTATATTCCAGTTTATTATTGAAAAAAGAAGACTTTCTTATCCCTGGCTGCATGGACCAATAGATTCATTCTTCTTTCCTCTTTATTTGTCTCTTTTCATCTCTATCCATGATCATATCAAATTCCCACTGCCTCAAATGATCTTTTGCATCGCATTTGATAACAGAGCCAAAAAGATCTTTATTCTTTCTGCTACATAGCAAGGAGAGGGAGAGTTCCTAGGTTGAACCAAGGTCCAAGCCCAAGAAGGTGAGATGATAGAGATGCAAAGGATGATTAAGTAACTTATGCTAGAGGTCCAAATCCTACAGCATAGAGAGAGCGTGGAAGCCTGAATGGAGGTACTAGAAGGCAACCAAGACCCTTTAGAACTACTGAAAGGAGGATTTGAAGAAAAAATGAATTTTTAAGAAGAAAACCCATTCTATTGTCCCATGGATCAAGAACAACCTGAATGCAGTGGATTAGAAGAGCTATTAGTGATCGCACCTGATTAAAAATATGGAGTAAGGATTGAGGTGCCTGATTTCGATGGTACACTATATGCGAAGGATTTTCTTGATTGGGAAGCCACTCTAGAAAACTATTTTGAATGGAAACCAATGGCAGAAGATTGAAAAGTGTTGTTTGTAAAGATGAAGTTGAAAATTTCTGCTCTATAGTGGTGGAAATGATATGAAGAACAGCATAGTAGGCAAGGAAAACAGAAAATCAGAAATTGGGAGCACATGAAGATGAAATTGCGCAAGCGATATCTTCTGGCCGATTATACCCTGACACTATATGAGAGATTCCCTAGATTGCAACAACGTGATATGAGTGTGCAGGAGCATATATCTGAATTTAATAAAATATCTACTGGTATGGGGCTGAATGAGACTAATGAGCAGCTAACATCAAGATTTGTGGAGAATGGTCCTTTTGTGATGTTGAAGCTTTTGGAAATAATGGAATAGAAGGATTTTTTATGGCAAAGAAAAATTGGACCTACTTCGTAAATACCTTAAGTTCTTGTTGGTTAGTGTAGTCAGTCAAGGTTTTAAATTTCGATATCGCCAGAAATTTCGTGATATTTCACCGACCTAGCAGAATATTTTGCCAACCTGGCGAAGTATTTCGCCAAGTTGGAGAAATATTTCACCTATATTTCGCTGAAATTTCGACAAAATGGGGGAAAAGGGGGAATTCAGCGAATTCCCCCTACATTTCATCTCGTTGGGGGCCATTTTGGCAAAATTTAAAACCTTGAGTGTAGTATGATGTTACCCAAACTTTTGGATGTCAGTGAGATTTTATGTATAGACGGGAATACATATTTTTTGACTGTATCCTGCAAGATACTGTTGTTTGTAACTCCAAGAAATTTCTTCCCCTGTGAACTTTTTGGCTCTTTCAATAAATTCTGATTTCTTATTAATATATATATATATATATATTGAAGCAACAGAAAACTTCTTGATCCAGTGATCTCCCATTTCAAAGGAGATAAATATCTTAAGACAGAATGTTATAACTGTTGAGTAAGCACTCAATCGTACTCATCTCAATTAGAGAGCACACACACACACACACATATATATATATACTAGAATTAGGGTTAACAGTACAATAAGTAGGAAAGATAAAAGAGATGGGCTTATGGGCCTTTCGGCCCATTAGCTATTCTAACACTCCCCCTCAAGCTGGAGCATATATATTATTCATGCCCAGCTTGTTACAAATATACCCAATCCTATTTCCAGTCAATGATTTAGTGAACACGTCCGCCAGTTGCTCCGCAGTTCTCATATGTTGCAACAATCTCTCCACCTTGTAGTTTTTCTCTCACAAAGTGACAATCAACTTCAATATGTTTCGTCCTTTCATGAAACACAGGATTAGATGCAATGTGAATAGCTGCTTGATTATCACACCACAACATGGACGAATTTGGAGGATATCCGAGTTCACTAAGAAGCTGTCGCAAATAAATAATCTCACTTGTAGCGATACTCAGATTTTGCACTAGAACGAGCTATCACTGGTTGTTTCTTATTCTTCCAGGATACTAGATTTCCTCCTACAAATATGCAATATCCAGTAGTAGACTTCCGATCACTAGGAGATCCTGCCCAATCTGCATCTGAGAATCCTTTACTGTCCATATGATCTTGATTGCTATATAACAGACCTCGACACAGGGTACCCTTAATATACCAAAGGATATTCAAGACCGCATTCCAGTGAGGAACTCGTGGAGCTGCCATAAACTGACTAGTAACACTCACAGAGAATGCAATAGCTGGACAAGTAACTGCAAGATAATTCAGTTTTCCAACAATACGTCTATACCTCTCAGGATCATCAAATAATTCTCCATCCTCTGGAGATAGTTTCACTCCAGAAGCCATAGGAACATCAGATGGTTTGGCATC